>PVKA01006916.1:0-80786 GCA_004027165.1 Ctenomys sociabilis
ATCACTACAAGTCTGAGCTGCATAGTAAGACCCTGCACACACACACACACACACATACACACACACACACACACACACACACACACACACACACACCCCTAAAAAAAACCTAAACTCTACAACCTTGTATTTTTGGTAACTATAAAAGTAGTTAACATACAATAGTACAAACAGAGGAAAACTAAATATAGTTTTTGGAAATTCTATGTATCAATTTCATAATTTTTCTTTAAGTCTAAAATTGTTCTAAAATGAGGTATATAATGTGGGGCCATAATAATAAGTTGAGCTGTAAATGGCTATAGTCAACAACTTCTTCAGATAACTCACTATTATTGTGGAATGCTGGACTGTGGTGAATTGTGTCGCCGAGTTCAGGCAACTAAATTGGTTTAATGACAATGGAGTGTTCATCTTTGACAGGTCTAGACAAAAAAAAAGGGGGGGGGGATACAAAGGAAAAATCATGATGTGTGTGTATAAACAGTACAGTTAGAATAAATATGCTGTGCTTCTCCATAATTCTATGAGAAGCAAGACTTGCACTAATAGTGGTTGGACAAGATATTATGTTGGCTTCTAGTACTATGGGCAAACACTAGGGAGATAACAAGGTAGAAAGTATTAATTATTGAATCTGTGATATAATTCAGCTATAAAAAATAAGTATATAGGTACACTCTCTTCATTCACTGATAAAGAGACATCTGCTATAATAATGTCTGTAAGTATAATATCATGTATGCACCTTGTACGACACTAAAACATTACAAAAACATTTTGCAATGTATGAATTTATCAAATCTGTCCTGTTAATTTGTCTTGAAACTGTCTCATTGCTATTTGTTCTTCAATAAAAATAATAATAATAAATAAATAAATAAAATTGTTCTAAGGGCCAGTCCAATAGCTCAGCGGATTAAAGTGCCTACAAGCAGGTGCAGGGGTCGGGGGTTTGATCCCCAGGCCTGCTGTGCCAGCCCCACCACCAGGGCACATTGAGACAGCAGTTGAGGCTGGGCATGGTGGCGCATGGCTGTAATTCCAGCTCTTGGGAGGCTGTAAACAGACAGATCAATATGAGTCCAATCTAGTAGTGAGACCCTGAACCCCCTGTAGACCCTTTCCTAAAATATAAAAATAAATAAATTAAATTATTCTAAAATACAGTTTTATTGAAGCAGTCTGAGTTGTGAAGTTCAGCCCAATTTATACAGCCTGCTTTAAATACTTTCTAAAGTTGTTAAGAATAGGAGTGAAGCTAATACTACGGGAAAAGGTAGCACTTTTAAACAAATAATAAGTTTACTATGCCTCTAGATGTGATCTAAAGTGATCCCACTTTGAGGAAATACAGTATACTCCCAGCCTCCAAAATCACTTCCCAAACTTCCTTCCAAGCTAAATTTGTTTAATACTAATACACAGTTAACCTAAGTGATGAATATGTCTTTTGGACATTTTAATACTTCTCTACCTTTGGCCCTTAAGTAAATGAAAGTACTGAATTACATGTGGTAAATGACCAATTATCTATTGAATTACCATTTCCATCTAGTCACTATCTTATGCATGTTTGTCATAACTGCAACTACAAATGAGAAAACAATTTATATTAAAGAACAGAAGCTACACCATGCTGGTTTCTCAGAATAGAAATTTAGAGTAGTTTAATTCCTTTCTAGCTACCATACCAAGATAGCTACAACAAAGATTTGCTACCTACCCTTACTGATTTTCAGGCCAGCTGCTAAGACTGACTACCTACCTGATATGTCAGTTTTTTATATCTATAGCATGCTTCTAAGCAGTTATGGTATAAATGTAAAAAACAATTCAATAGTGTCTTTGAACCTTACATTCTAATTTTACATGAAAGTAGTAAAGAATAACTTTACTGATACTGGTTCCCTGGAATAAATGCTTAATGAAATCAGTCTAATAAAAATTAGCTTAGAAAACAAACCAAAATATAATAACTTCTAATTTTTGGTTATTAAATGCACAACTACATAACTTATATGTCCAAACCATAGTTGACAAACTCTACCACTTTTCCTTTGTTCTTGTAACCCTCCTTATAAGGGCTTTGATCATCCAGGCCATGTAATTATCTTTAAGAAGCATGCTTAGGGTGTTTTCTGGACTGAAGGTCCATACAGCATTTCTCTCTGTCCTCTTGGGAACAGAACATCAATTGCTTTCAGCTAAATGCACTCACATATGAATATTTTAGTACAATTTAATGCTTCTATACCAACCCCAAAGGAACAGAGCATCAATTTGTGAACACAGCTCTCTCAGAGTTAAAAGCCAAGCTAGATAATGCACTTTGAAAGCAGTTGTCAATCTTTAGCTTTTCAGCAAGTTAGAGGGCAGCCCATAAATCCAGTCCCAGCTGTATACAAATAACTTTAGAAAATTTGTTCCTACATACTAATACTCATGAGTTTTCAAAAGAGAACCCAAAAAATAAAATTTAGTGTCTTGATAAATTGTTCCCAAAACTATTTCATAATTAGAAATGGACAGCTGGTCTATTGGTATAAAATCCCAATATAGACAAAGTAATCTATACCTACTAAAAAGTATATGAACACATTGCCCTAGCATCAGATAACAGATTCTTTAATGATTACAATATGTTTATATGTTTGGATAGTTAGAGATAAGGTTGATATCATCAGCAAAACAGAAGGCAATCCAGAAATACATATAAAAGGGAATTATCCTGAAGCTTCAAAAAGTCATACTAATTAAATCTTCATCACAGCATAAATCTGAGACTGTTAGACTTGACTAACATGCTAGCAAAATCCAATCTCTCAAACATCAGTTACAGAAATAATTCAATCCCTTGCCACCATTTCAAAACAAAAAGCAAATTTTTAACAGACAAAAACTTGTAATAGAAACTGTAAAAATAGTACATAAAGCATTTATAACATGACAGCCAAAGTTTTAAGTGTTTTTGATATATTAACTCACTTAATCTTGTCTTAAATATGTTAACTAACTTAGTTTTTATACCTACTGCATAAAATAGCAACAATTATTACCATCACTGTACAAGCTGGGAAAACAGATACAGTGAGGTTAAGAACTTCATCCAAAATCAAACAGCAAGCAAGTGATAATGCTAAGACTGGGATCCAAGCATCCCAACTAGAGCTAAAGAGTCTAGACTCTTGACCAAACATTATTCACTCTGTACTAATGCTTTTTGTGACATTTTTCAATTTGATAAAGAGTATCATCAAAAACAGACACGAGCATCATCATATCCACAGTGAAATGGTACATGAATTTCTTTGAAAAAACATACAAAGATATCTATTGTCACCAATTCCATTAGGGTGCCACAGTTAACCCTAAAAAAAAAATGTCATTATTCTTAGAAGACATGACTGTATCTGTGTGACATCTAAGAGAATCAGTAACAACATGTAAATATCAGTTACATTCCTAGATATTTATATGAAGTGTGATGGGGAAAATAAGAATCTGAATTTTTAAAATTTTGTAACAGTAAAAGAATTATTTCCATTAACACCCTAAAAACATGCACATAACACATCTTAATCCTTTTTACGTTCCTTACCCTTCCCCTCCCTTCATTTCTTAGCCCCTTTTTTATATGCAAAAGATCTCCCAGTTTCCCATTACTTATCTTTTATTTGGCTCTTTATTTGTACTTTGTGCTTCTCATGCAAGAGAAATCATGTGATATGTGTGTGTCTAATTTATTGCACTTAACATTATGGTCTCAAGACATATCCATTTTCCTACAAAAGACTCAAGCTTATTCCTTCTATACGTCACAGTAATACTCCACTGTTAAGTAAATACATTTTCTTTATTCATACATCTTTTGATGGACATATTAAGTCACATGGATGAGTGAGCTACTGTGAATTATGCTGCTACGAACATGGGCCATGGATCACAGTAATATCATGTTTTTAACTCTTGGAGGAGGATACCCAGATGGGGAATGACTGGGTCAAACAGAATTTCCCACCAACAATGTAGAAGTGCTCCTTTTTCCCCCTGCAGCCTTGCCAAATGTGTTATTTGATTTCTTGATGGGTAGTCAGAAAGCACTTCTTTTGAAATAACCTCATATTTTCTCATCTGAGAAAAATTAATAGGATTTTAAAAAATTAAAGCTAGCTAATAAGAGGCTATAATCCCAGTATTCTGGGAGGTCAAGGCAGGAAGATACCAAGTTCAAGTTTGAGGATCTTGGCAAGACTATCTCAAAATTAAAAATAAAAGGCTTTGAGATAAAACTCAAGGTGAAGGTCTTGAACTCAATCCCTACTATACACTGTGGTGGGTATTAAAAAGATAGGAATCTCATATTTAAATAGCTTTCCAATTTTCCTTTTTACTCTTTTTATGATTTATTCACCTTTCTAACCCTAAAACTGATTTGTCTCCAGGATAAGATTTTGGTTTTTCTTTTTCTAGGACAGCATCTCACTATGTAACCTAGGCTAGCTTGAACTCACAGTGCTCCTCCTGCCTCAGCTTCCCAGGACAGGTGTATGCCATCACCCAGCTAATGCAAGAAGTCTTAATGTGTCTTTTTAAATAAGTTTTTGCCTTATACGCACAAGATGTGTAAGGCAATGATCCTGAGAAACATCAGCAAGTTTTTGAAACTAGCAGTTAATTGATAGGATTCTCACCCTGACTAAACTATACATGCTGACACCTGTGAACCAAGCAACTGCACTGAAGATAGCAATGTGTAATAGAAGGATCACGCTTGGAATGCCTGTCATTCTGGTCTTCTAAATACATACTTCTTGTCATGACGTACCAATTATTACCATCCTCTCTCTCAAGTAAAAGGTTTATTTTTCCTCTTTTTTAAATTAAGGATAATAAATAAAAAAAGAGACAAGAAAAAAAAGTCACTGGACTGTCCTGCTACAATGCTGTATATGATTAATTTCTAAATTTCTGTGTAGAAGTATGTGTTTATTTCTATTTTTTTAATTATTTTTTTCCTCATATTCTGTAGGGACTTAAAATTTAACATATCAATAATTAATGGGAAATACATACTCCATGTTATGCCTAAGATGATTGATACTTAGATAGAGGAAAACTGAAATGTGTATGTTGCAGGGTAATAAGTTTCTCTTCTGGAGGGTTAACAACCTAAGTTTGCAGATCAAAAATTAGAGAAAAGGAAGGGTTTCAAGGTCAGCCAAAATTTTCAAGGTCAGTGAAGACTCAGGCCATTAGGAGAACCTGTACTGTAACATCATGTAACTCAGTTGTGTCCCAAATTTTCTGATCAAGGAGATTATGGGACCACAGAGGAAAGTGATCATGATGGAGAGTATGCCTAAAGAGAATCACATGGAGAGAAAACATTCTCTCAGGCTTTCACAGAAAGCAAATTGGTCAAGCAATGGCCATAGGCTGACACTGGCAAAGGATCAGGATAAATCCTGAAGGTACGTGACTAACCTTATCAGATACAAAAGTTACATTTCTTGTTATATAGGTCTCGTTTTATCTTGGTCTTAACCATCCCGCAGAAAAGTATAAAAACAAGGTATATAAAGTAAAGCCATATTAATATGCTGAGCTGTGAAAGGCTCAAGTCAACAACTTCTGTGGATAACCCACTACTATTGTGGACTGCTGGACTGTGTTGGATTGTTTTGCTGAATTCATAGGACTAAATGAAAAAAGGGGATACAAAGGAAGGACCATTTTGTATTTGTATATACAGAATAGTCAGGATAAATACCCAGCTACTCTCACTTAATTCAGTGAGTAGGAAGATTGTACTAATCATGTTTCGACAAGATATCCTGTCTGCTTCTTATACTATGGGTAACCACTAAGAAGATAACATTGTGCAACGTATTAATTATTGAAACTATCCTATTAATCAGTTTTGAAATTGTCTCATTGCTATTTGTTTCTCAACAGAATTAAAAAATAAATAAAAACTAAGTGCCACATGCACAACTTTAGAAAAAAAAAATAGCTAAAATTCACCTTATAGTAATATTAGCTGGGATTTTGCTAAATGACTCTATCCTAACAGTAAATTTAGGAAATCATCCCTTCACTATTGTAAGCAACAATAACCCTCAACAAGCAGTGCGCATGTCACCTAAATGAGGGAAACAGTTGCAGCTGCTGCTGAAACTTCAATTCTCAGACAGGATGACACAAGAATAAAAACATTTGATGTTGAAAAAATAAATAAGTTTTGCCAATAGCCTTATACAGAGACACTTGATCAAACTGACATGTAACTGTCAAGCATCCTAGATCCCCTTGATCCTCAAAGTCTATTTACTTAAAATTCTAAAAAATCAGTGAGCAAGCCACCACCAGATAAATAACACTGCTAATAATTTGAGAATAACAGGAAAATGGAAAATCATCTCCCACAACCATAGCAGTCTGGTGTAGCTGGCTCTAGGAGAAAAGACCCTTATAACTCTACCAGCTCTGAAAGCATCAGTCTAAGCATAGCAAGTAGCCCAGGACATTAAAAAAAAGTTTGCAGAAGTAGTGCCTTCCCTTCTCTTTGTTTCATTCTCATTTTTCAGATTTTAGAGTGTCTCTGAACTTTACGTAAGAAAAAAAAAAATAAGACAAGCATAGGTGGAACCTTTGACTAAATAAAACAGCCATTTCCAATCAGCACCACTAACCAATACATAAGCTGTGAGGCAGTTTATATCGTCAACTCTTATTGCAATATCTAGCCTTCTGAAGACAAAATATTAATTCCTACATTTACTGGTTTATTAAAGGTCTACCTTTAATTTATCTGTTTATTAAAGGCTACCTAATCGGAGATCCACTGAAACACTGTGTCTGAAGACTAATAAGACATTTAGATATCTACACATTCATTTCTGTCACTTCTAATCTACCCTGTGAGATTATTAGAGATGCAGATCTCCCACCCCCAATCTATACCTAGGACCCTGAACCAACATTTCAACGAGATCCCTCACTCTTGCAATGTTCTGACAGTTACGCACAGTTATCCGATTGAACATTTCTTTGAGAAATGACTTAAGCTGAGATGAGGGTCCATAGCCTTCACTAAATGCCTCTCCTGCCCCAAAAGAGTAAGAATACAACACTAAAAGACAAACACAAAGACCCAATGTGAAACACTGAGTATTTCAGGAAGAAGCCCCCACCAGTGACTGGGCTATGGCAGTTGCTGAAGAACCCAGTTCCCACGCATAAGTCACGGACTGCTCTGGCCCACTCTATCACACTGCACTGATCCACAGCCCCTAGCAATCACAGGGCACAGTGATATTTTACAAGCCTGTCTTTGCACAGGATGCCACTTGGCTACACAACTCACCATCGTTTAGACTATAAAGACTCACAAAAAAGGACTTCCAGAACTGCTTCAGAAAGTGCAAGGAATGGAAGAAGTGTGTTCAAAGCAAGAGAGAACATTTTGAAAGGAGCTAATGGCAGTGTGTCTTTTACTGTAATACAACATTTTTAAGTTAAATACTCACTTTATGCTTTGAGTATACTTTGTATCTTTGAAACTAAAATTACAGAACTATCTACATAAGACATAAAATCATAGCAGGCTGGCCAAATAGCTCCACAGGTTAAAGTGCCTGCTTAGGCAGGGGCAGTGGTTAAGGTTTAATCCCTGGCATGCCATGCCGGTCCTGCCCCAGGGCGCACTGAGGTGGTGATTGAGACTGGGTGTGGGAGCCTATGCTTGTAATCCCAGCTCTTTGGGAGCTGAACACAGGAGAATCACTACAAGTCCAATCTATGTAGTGAGACCCTGTAGACCCTTACTAAAATATAAAAGAAAAAAGAAATAAAATCATGGTCGTGAAGAGAAGGTCAAATATTATAAAAAGTCAACTCTTTCCAAGTTAATCTATATACCTAAGGTCAAGGCACATGGTATTTGAGATTGAACTAAGGACTCTGCACTTGCCAGGCAGGCACTTATGCTGCTGAGCTATCTCCACAGCTTTGTCCAGTTCTTTGGATCTATCTGCTCATGAGCCCATATGCTAGCTGGCCCCAAGTAAACACCCTGACCCTCCTGAACAACATCATTATAGCCCCTCTCCTACTTCTTATCACCAAAGTTCATGTGGACAATTCTTTGATTAGTACATTATCAGTTTTTAGGTGACCTTGATTATTAGCTAAGAGGTACTTGTCATGTATCAACATATTTTCTCATTGTTTATTTACATTACAGTACTTGTTCTATAGAAAAAAATGCCTGATACTATATGGATAGCACTGCGCTCTTCCAGACACATACCAACTGGAGTTCAATACTGTAAATAGATTTTTTTAAATGCTTTCCGTTATACAAAAAATTTGGGGCTTTCTTATATATAAGATTTTTTAATCAGGGAGAAATTATTTGAGGTTTTAGATGATTGTTTAATTCTCCCTTTTAAGATAATAAACTAAAGACTTAGATATTCCAAAGCTTCAGAATTTTTGGAATAAACTAAAATTAAATAAGAGTTATATCTATATTTCTAATCAAAATCCAACTGTAGAGTTTGAAAGACAATTTCTAAACCTGCAGAGAGGGCGACAGGACCAAAAGCAACTAAGACAATTTTGAAGAATCAGGATGGATTTTTTGCTCAACCAAACAACCTTATTCCAAAGCTCTGAGTATAACTCTGGTACTGTAAGGAAAACTGGTCAGCAGGACAACACAGAGAGCCCAGAAACTGATTCAAGCTTCTATGTGAGCTTTATGTATACAGTATACAGTCATGCTGCAGACCATGGGGAGAAAAGAATATGCAAGGAATGAGGCTGAGAAAACTAATTAACTATATGAGAAAGCTGAATACTCACCAAACATAAAATACCCAGGAAGGAAGAATATAAATTCAAGTATGAAAAGCAAAACTTTAAAACTTTTAGAAAATAAGGACTATCATTAAGACTTTATCTTAGAGATGATTTTTTAAGATACAAAATGAACATCTTAAAAACAAGTTCAACGAGATTATAAGTTTCTGCTGAAAAAAAATGAAGTTTTTAAAAATGGAAAGATATAAACAGAAAGAAAATGTAAGCAATACATATAATCTTCAGTCTAACCAGGGACAAAATTGGACTTTTTTTTTTGGTGGAACCGGGGATTGAACTCAGATCATTGCACTTGCCCAGGAAGTGCTTATCCCACTGAGCCATGTCCCTAGCCCCAATACATATAATCAATGAAAGACTTTATGTACATTAAGGAACTTTTAAGAACTGATAACAAAAAAACCAAGCAATTCAATAGAACAACATGCAAAAGATTAAAACATGAAGTATTCTGGAGGGAAAAGCCATAAATATTTAGTATATGAAAAAAAAAAAAAAAAACCTTCCTAATAGGAAAAAACTGATAAACTACACATTAATCTCATGCCCAATATAGTAAGATGTTTCGTCATAATTGTGGTAAAATATATAAAAAAAGAATTGATCACCCTGAGCATCTGCAAATGTACAGTTCTAAAAGATTAAGTACATGCATGTTGTGCAACTATAACTATTACTCATCTATGGAGATGGATGGAAATGGAGATAACTTCTGAAACTGCTGATAAATGTAAACTGGAATAACCCCTTGGGAAAACAATTTGATAGATTCTGCTAAAGCTAAAGCTGCCCTATAATTGAGCAATTTTAACAGAGGGCATTATTTCTCTAGCAAAATGTTAATAATAAAAAGACATACATAAGAACCTTTAAAGTAACATTACTTGGAAGCAAGAATGTACATGCTACCTAAATAAACACCTATTAGTTGAAAAATGGATAAAGTCTGATATATTCAAATACTGAAATATTATATACTTGTGACACACAAATGGAAAAAAGCCTACCTCTTTTAATATAGATGAATCTCACAAATATAAGATCAACTATAATAAGAGTAGAGAACACATGTTACTCTACTATTGCTAAAGGCTTTAAAAACAGACAATATGCTCATACCTCCCAACTCTCTCACATGTGACACATGGCAGGTGGTAGCATTTTTTAAAAAATGTATTTAGTACAAAGTCTACAGGATCTCACTACACAGGTAGGATTCCTCGTGATCCTGTTTTCAGCCTCACAAGCACTGGGATTACAGGCATGCATCACCATGCCCAGTCTCAATCACCGACTCAGGGTGCCCAGGAGCCAGCACAGCACACTGGTGATCAAACCCAGTCCCTGTGTCTGCCTAATCTGCTGAGCTATCTGGCTGGTGTGGTAGCCATTTTGATGGCTGATCAGAAGGTCTACCTGAGAGGATCGACACCAGGCACATGTGGCAATCACCTACCATACTCAATTTGTATATAATACTTAGGGATCTACAAAAAAAAGTAGTCAGTAAAGTGAGATACACTGGAATAGTAATCATCAAGTTTAGGTTAATGGCTGCTTTGGAGAGGAAGGGAGGACACAAATTCTAACAAACGGACAAAACAGTTTTCAATTATATATAATATTCTTTCTTAAAGTCAGTGTTAAAAAGATTTTATTTTATTTCATCTCTATTTTATTCTATTTATTTCTATTTTATTATATTTTGTTTCAACCTAGTTTTACATACATAAATTTTTAAATGAAAATGGGAAGTAAAAGTGAATACAGCAAATATAAACTATTTTTTCAAGCTTACCTTAGCTAAAGAGATGGAAACAGTGGACAATGGATAGGAAAAGAGGTGCAGGGGAGGTGAAGAGCTTCATCTCCAGGCCAAGACAAAGCCAGAAGAGGGGAGGAAATCCTGGTCCCAGGAGAACAATGGTTACTGACCCAAAGGAGGCAGGAAATGGGCCCCTGAGGGCTGTAGAGACACCAGCATTAAACAAGGATCATGACCTCCTTTAACACAAGTAGATAAGCTGGGCTTTTGTATTGTTTTTGCTTTTACAGAAAGTACAGTCACCTTGCTGATGAAATAAAGAGAAAAGCCCATGTTTGAGAATAAGGACATGATGCTAAATAAAAGCATTTTAAAAACCTGTGACAACTTAAAATAATTATTTGAAATAGAAGAGGGCAATACAAATTTCAACTCAAGTAGATCTGTAAAGAACCACTTGAGGATCCACAATTCACCTTTTTAAAAAACCTTATTTATATATTTATTTATTTGTTTGTTTGTTTATTTATTTTTGGACAAGAAGTCTTTATAATGTGCTCTAGGCTCCAGTTATTCTACTAGAAAAATGAGACAGGGAGCTAAGCCAGACAGGAGCTAGTGCTCTTCATACACTACTCTCTTCAACTCTCCTTTTTCCTTACAAAATTTCATTTGAAGAAGGGTTCTATAGTCAATGTGCAACTTTACCCCAGCATAATCATGAACAACAGGCACAAAACCAAATGATGTTTGTTCCTCACAGAAATGCATTTAATTTTAGGCAATTGGCCTACATGGAGGGGCATTATAAAAACAGTCCTATGAAACTACTGTCCTATTTACAGTAAAAGCAATGTTGTGAATGTCAATCAACAGTGTCCTCTTTATAAGGACTCAAGGGACACAGATCTCTCTGATCTTGGTATTAGGTGGGAAGACACTTCCCATATGCAATTAGTTTCTTTACCTTTAGGGTACTATAAACTGAAGCACTGATTTTCTTTACCAATATGAACTGGTTTCTGCCAAAGCTGCAGCCCACATTTAGCTAACAGAACCACTCAAAATCTTTCTACTAGTTTCAACATATCAGTTCAATATTTAACTACCTTTCACCCAAATTTCCTCAAGACCAAGTTTGGCTGTTTTAAGCAGTGGTTGGGGTGGAGACAAGAACAATGAGTGAACCCTAGCCCACCTCTAGGCGCAAAGGACCCAAGTTAGATTGCAGTGAGTAAAGAACCAAGACTGCCTTCATCACAATCAAGAGAGGAAAGGCTTGGGAGCTGTGATAACTGCCTGCTGTACTTCACCCTAAAGCAGAGGGGTAAGACTATAATGAATACTATGAGAATAACTGTTAAGATTATATTAAAATGTGAAAACTGGGCCAGGGATATACAGTTCAGTGGCACAGCACCTGCTTGGCAAGCATGAAGTTATGAGTTCTGGGTAACCTCCCTCAACAAAAAAAAAGTGAAAACTTTGAATTGAAATATGCAATGACAAAATTCAGATACAAAACAAGTGTACTTATGTTGTATGAGAGAAATATGCCCTGAGATATGAGTAAAGGGCTATAATGTCACTAGAGTTTAGGAAAAAGTCAATGTACAGAAGCACATATATTTTTAAATTCAACCTTCTAAGTCTAAAATTATTTCCAAATTAAAAAAATTTTAAATAAAATACAACAAAAGGAGGTGTCTGCTTTAACAACGAGCTATGGACTGTCTGGTTTTCCAAATGCTGGGTCTCAGTTCTCACAGGGAACACGAATCCAGAAGGATACCGTGAACTGTCCAAAGCATATGTATTCAATAATCGTTCATATATAAAAATTATTATGAATGTCAAAAAAGCATTTAAAAGCATACCCAAATTCATAACATCCTTTGGATATGATATATTTCCTCAAATAATTGATTTTTAAAAGTAACATTCTGTCAATAGGAAACTGCTAATTACTATTCAGAAAGAACAGTGCTGAGGTTTTCCAAAGATATTACAGAATGGCACTAAAACAGAATACAGTTACCTTCTAAGGAAAGTGAAGAAAAAAACAATCAGACTTTAAATGAGTCAAGAGTCTTTAGATCCAAATTAAACAAGGATAAATGAAAATATAGGGTTCTGCTTTAAACCAAGAAAGTCTGCATTAATGTCGGGTGAGAAGTGTGGCTTAACAGCAGGTAATTCGAATGGGGTAGTGCCTTCGGGAGATTTTGGAAGTCTGCAAATATAATTCTTGCCAGTTGTGAGATATGGCTGCCAAATGTCTAATGTAATATTAAGTAGCATTAATTAAGATATTCTTCAGGGAGATAATGACCCAACTTTCCAACAGTCAAAACACATATGAGGCAATGCATTCAATTTGAGGCCTCAGGACTCCTTAGTATGGCCTTGAGGGAACAGTCTGAAACAGGCTTATCTCCTGCTAAAATAACTACAACTTGGTTAAGACACAGATAGCAACTGTTTAAAATACCTTGGAGATCACCCAGACAAGTAGGATTTGAAGAACCAGAGTCCTGCTGGTAGGTGGGGTAGGCCTTTGGACATAAGCATAGCATCTTTCCCCTTTTTCACATGAGCTCTCTGCAGATCCCTCACAAGAATAAAAGCCAATCAGAAAGCAGAAACCTCATTAGATGAAAACCTGCAGTCTTATTGGTGGAGAAACACAGAGGAGACAGTATTTGTGGTTGCCATATCAACTGGAAAAGAGGGAAAAGTTCCAGAGAGAAGAGAATATGGAGAGAGAATTGCAAACTGCATACAAATTCCACCCCAGTCTGGCTGAGCACCTAAGAGCTAGACTTTTAAGTCATGGGGTAGGACAAAAAGAAGTGAACAGAGGAAACAATGTGCAGTTTGACAAGCCATATTACCCACCTGCTAAACAAAAAATTAATATTCTTACTAAATATAATTCACAATTTCTATAACATATTACTTAATGTCTCTACAATATAATCCTAAAGTATTAGATCAAAATTCTCAAAACACAGCCTAGATATACATGTGAGCCTCAAGATCCCAAGGACTTAACAACTAGTCTGATCCTAAAACTTATGGGTCATTTGCTCATTTTTCTCTCATTTTCTCACATGTGTATGAACAGAGCTTTTCAGAGACTATATGACTTTTAGGAATTCACCACTCTGATTTCAAGTAAAATGTCTGCAACCATGTTTTCGTTTCCTGAAATCTGTGTACACAAAGATTCACTCAGTTTGTTCTCAGTATAATAAAGCAGTTTGTACTCTTAATTAGAACTGCTATAATTTCTATAATCACATTATTGTCCAATAAATCAGTATTTGAAGTCCCAGAGATTTCCTCATGTCTGCAAGGAAAGACAAGGACATTTGGTTTTCTTGTAAGGTAATGGCATTTAAATTGTTTTCTTGAAAACTTCCACTTAAAATTTTCTGTAAAATTATTTTAAATTTTGACATTACACTGAAACAAAGATAACTCACTTTTTCAGCCTATACCCGGAATATGTACATCTAAAGATGCTGAAAACAAAACTGATAACAATTCTGTAACTGATGGAAAAGAAAAATCTAAAAAGTGTGTAAAATTAGAAAAGGGTGGGGAAGATAGCTCAGTGGCATAAGTATCTGCCTCATAAGCAAAGGTTTTGAGTGTAATCAAGTGAAAGAGAGAGAGAGAGAGAGAGAACAGTGACAATATGATGTAAATTTTACCTTCTGCTTGGCTTATACATGTTCGTAATTATCTGACTGTTTCCTAGATAAGAGAAATGGCAATCATTCTGAAAACAGCCATTAAGAATTTAGAGAAAAATAAGCTGATTTTAAAGAAACATGATGAGTTAAAAAGCAGTTCAATTAAGCTTTTCAAACTAGAAAAGGTCACTGAAGCATCAAGTTGTATGTCATTGTCCAGAGAACATTATAACTACTAATGAAGGTAGAGACTAAAGAAAATGAAAATGACATTGCTCAGTGTCCTCTAGATAAAAAACCAGGGCAAGAAATGGTGGCACCAACACATTCTAATGCTACTTATTGAATAAGAGATTTAGCTGTAAATATGAACACTAAGTATCATCAGAAGATTTGGACTTACACTTACAAGCCTACACACATGACAAGGTTAGCTGCTTTACTTTTATTTGTCCAGTATTAACCCCAACTAATTACTTAAGACAATGGAGGGGGAATGCTGGGAAAAATCTAATCCAGGGGCTTGTATGTTACGCAAGTGTCCCACCAATGAGCTACATCCTCGTCCTGAAAAATTATTTTACATGAATGTCTGGTAAGAGAAACTCAAGAGGTACTGACACAGTCAATGTCCTAAATAAGTTCTCAAGACCTAGGGGTTTATCCTGGGCAAATTGCAGTGACCCTGAACTGATGGTATGTAAACAATGGTAGATAAAACTGCTGCTCCCTTAGCATGAATCACGGCAGGGCACCAAACTTCAGTCAATGTCAGAGTACACCGCCACATACTCAGCTTAAAAAAAAGAAAGAAAGAATGCCATTTCCCTTAAGAGTGCCCTTCATGGGACAGTGAGAATTATTGATTCCAGTCAATCCTGACTTCTGGGCATTCAAAACTTTAATATTCTGTGTGACAAATCATGAAGTAAGAGAAGACACTTCCACTCACACCAACACACAGTGATGACTGTGAGGAACGTATGTGATGGTTGGGGTTTCAGGCTGAAATTGGCACTGGGGTGAAACATCAATTTTACTATAAAGAAAATCTGACAAATATTTGTGGTTTTAGAAGATATTTTACTGAAGATAAGGTGAATTTGTCAATTTTGAAACTAATAATATAGTCAATTGTCAAGGTCAAAAATCTGAGCTTTAAAAAAGTGATTAATTATATTTCTAAAAATCTTGTATCCATGATTACAAGCTCTAAAGATTCTTCTAAAGAGGTGAGTGGTAATGCTAATGAATGTGATCTTTTGATAATAATGAATGTAATGTGTCTGTATCTGAAAGATGTCCTTAATTCAGTAAACCATAATTTTCTAAATAAACAGCACATGATATCACATAACATTAAAAGATCCACTAAAAATGTAATATGGACCAGTGGATTTTAATTTAATTTTCCAGAGTTGGAAAGGTTCTCTGAAATGGTTTCAGATTCTATACTATAAATAAACTGTAAGAAAACTACTGTATGTTAAGTTTGGATGTAGCATAAGAAATATACACAATAATCTGAAAAACACACTATTTAATACTTCTTTCTTTTCAAAGAAAAGAAAGTACTACACATTATCTGTGTAATACTAGATTTTTCATCACATCCTCCAAACCAATATACAGGTATGATCAAAATATATTGTGAATGTTTAAATTAAAAGCATTACAGGGGCCTGGGATATAACTCAGTGGTATAGCCCGAGGTCCTCAGTTTGATTTCCAGTACTAAATAAATATTAGTACAGTGCAAGACAAATTGCTATTAATTCCATTTGAAATATTTCTGCTTGCTTAGAATAACTACCCACTCTTCTCACCACTTTCTGAAGCGCTTTTGAAGTTCTCTTTTATGAGTGTTTTTATAAGGTGTGATCAAAAATATTATGAATGCTAATGCTAAGTGACACTGAAAAGAAAGGCAGGTTCATTAGTGTGTCCTCTGTCACCATATTCACTGACTGTGGCATGACAGGACCTCTTGCTTTTCCTCAAAGTCAAAATGATCACGAAAAGTAAACATTTTGAATCAGTTTGGTTCATTAAAGCAGCCCTAACAGCACAAATAAAGATACTCATGAAAGAGGACTTTGCTTCAGAAGGTGACAATAATAATGGAATAAATGTGTTTGAACTAGACTGGGCATGGTGGCATGCACCTGTAATCCCAGCACTTAGGAGGCTGCAAACAGAAGGATCACTAAGAGTCCAATCTACACAGTGAGACCTTGTATACCCTATATCCTATCCTAAATACAAAAAAAAAAAAGTGTTTGAACTAAGTGTAAGTATTCTGAAAGAGACTACTGATCATGTGTCTTCTACTATCATAAATTTTTTAAAACTGAGTTACTCACCATAGTATTAGATCACAGCTCACAGAACACACTGAAACCAGAAATAAGAGTCTGGTAACCCTTTCTAAGCTAGCTATTAAGCCAAAAATATTTTTACTTTACTTTACCCTTTTTATGGTGCCAGAAATTGAACATAGGACCTCATACTTGCCAGGCATGTACTATGATACTGAGCTAAATCCCTAGCCCCTAAAAACATTTCAAATACTATTATTCTCATTAAATTATTTTTTTTAGAAGACATTAAGATGCTTTGGTTTTTTTTGGTGGAACCGGGGATTGAACTCAGGTCCTTGTACTTGCCAGGCAAGCATTTATTCTACTGAGCTATCTCCCCGGCCCATTAAGATGTTTTTTCATGATTTTATTGTTTTCAAATGAATTAATAGGTATTTATTTTCTCAGTTTTAATTTCTAATACAGTGAGTATCAACCGATAGGATAATAGAAGGCCCCACTGACTTCACAAATTCCTGAGATATCAAATTTGAGAACCACCATACTACACACATGAAGAAAGATGAAAATATGAAATGCAATCAAAAGAAACCAGTCCTGAAATGATCCAGATTTGGAACTTAGTACCCGAAGATTTTTAAGGCAGCTAGTATATCTAGGATGTATAGGAAAATAAATCTGTAATGACTAACAGATAATAAATCTCAGCAGAAAAATAAAGTTTGAAAACAAGTGCAAATCTACAACTTTAAAATGCAAAATATACAGTATGAAAGTACCTGGATCAATGTAACAAGAAAATAAAAATTACAGAGCAGTCAGCAATTTTAAATACAGAACAAAAGAAGTAAAAGTAAAATTAAGAAACTAAAATTGAAGGACACATTATATGTGAAATCCATGATTCTGAACAAGATCCTTTTGCTATAATGGACATTACTGAGATAATGGGCAAAATCTGAATGGCACCTATATTATGTATCAATATTAATGTTCTTATTTTAAAAACAACTGTGGTTCTGTAGGTCAATGCTGTGGGTAATATACAGTGTTTGGAGATGACAGGCATCAACTCAGTACCTTACTTTCAAGTGGTCCACTAAAAACAAATTTTTTTCATTCTGTCCTTGCAAGTTTTCTATAAAATTGACAGTTTTTCAAAAAAAAATTTTTAAGCTTTAAACACACATATGTGTATGTACATGCACAAATATATACATATCCACACCAAACTCCTAGTTAATAAAGTGATTTGAAAGATTTCAAAGCATTTAATATATTTACTTTTCTTATGCAGAAATTCAGTAGCTCTCTATTTGCAAGAGTAATGGTGAATAAACCTGACTGTCTGAAATTCATTTCCAATACAAGAAGGAAGCCACCAGTCACTCCCTGACACTCTGCTAGTCTATTTAATGAGCACAAAACGCTCTTTCCATCAATGCAAGATTTGTCTGCCACGTCCGTGTATATAGCTAATTCCTTGTAGTATCTTTTTATTAAGAAGGTGGCTCTTTTATAAAATCTGGACTGAAGATGCTACTCACATAAAACTGGATAAGCAAGATTTCCACAAGAAATATGTGCGTGCCACACCTAATTAAATGCCATGCCATCTGCTCAATAAATCCACTCTTATGGCTAGACTTGTGATGTAGTAAGTGTGTAGGTCGCATGGTGTTTTGACTTAATTTATGAAGAGTTTTAGAGCCTACATTAAGTTTTGAAATCTTGTCTGACTACACTAGAGGTATTAGCCAAAAGAAGAAAAACTGCTTCATCAGACTTTATCAAAATTAAGAAATTTTGCTCACTGAAAGAAAATGAATTAGGTAAGCTGTAACACAGGAAGAAATATTAACAATAAATGTTTGATAAAGAATTTGTATCCAGTTTATATAAAGAACTCCTACACAGAAACAACACAAACATAACCCATTTTAAAAGACCAATAACTAAATAAAGGGGACAAAAGACTCAAGTAGATATTTCAAAACAAACAAATAAGACTTAAAATTTTTGGCTATTTTGAAATTTTGAGTGAATATTTTGAATAAGATAAAGATATGATTTTTAATACACATAACATCTTGTTTTGAAAAAGTCTTCAATTACATAAAAATGTATTTTATTCATGCAGTAGAGGCTTAAACTGGATGAAAAAATAACATTCATCACAAACTTATAGTATCTTAGAAATGTAAACAGTAACTAGATGTTAACAATTCAACTCTGAAACAAAAACTTTCTACTTTGCTAAGTTTTAAAAATATTTAATTGAAGAATATTCTAGTATCACTTATCTATACAAATCAGTACTTTCTGAAATTCAACCTGCCAGACAAAAGGCAAAAAAAAAAAAAAAAAAAAAAAATCAACTAGGTCTTCAGGAAGGTATATGACTAAAATTACCATTCATAGCTTACAATTGCCAAATTCTGTGTTCATTAAAACAGGTTCTGTGGTTTTACTCATTTTGTACTTTCTAAAAGCTTTCTGGCAAAAAAAAAAAAAGTGTTATCAATATGAATTTATAAATCAACCTGTTAAGAAAATGAAGACTGGGAAGGTAGCTCAGCAGTGGAGTGCTTGCCAGCCTCCCTTACCTGCCCCCACAACCCCCACCAGCCCAGGTTCAGTCCCCACCACCATACACACAACCACAAGTTCAGTAATGAAATGCTGTCTTTGTAAGTTTTACAGTTAACGTTATGACACAACTTCATTTGGTGTACTGGTATAAATTTTTTAAAAATAATTCTGGGTTTAACAACTGCTAAGCCCTTTCTTGAGACCAAGAAATACAGAGACCTTGTAACAAGGACACATTCACCATGGTAATGGCCAAGTGCTTAGGAACACTGAGCAAGACATAAATCACTGTGATTACTATTCACAAACACATACAGCGCTTATCCCCACAGAACTGTATGGAATATTTTATCACAATACTTACTGGTGCTACGATTTTTCCTGTCTGACCAACCTGCATATCATTGGGAACGAAGCCAGCATCAACAGCCGCTCGGGACGCACCAACTAAGGGAAAATTGTCACGGTTTTCAAGCTCTATTATTCAGCTGATAAGACATTTACTAATAATTACAAATAAAGACAATATAATACAGATTCTATAGAGAACTGATTGTTTAAAAACTTGTCATTGATTGAGAACTCTAAATATTAAATATTAGTTTATTTTTTCAAGAAAATATCTTCCATTAACATCCACTAATTTCAGATTTTAAATTGGGCTGAATCCTTTTTTGTTTTAAAATAGGTCTCAGCCAGATATGGTAGTACATAGCTGTAATCTCAGCACTTAGGAGGCTGAGGAAGGAGGATCACTGCAAGTTCAAGTCCAATCTGTGCTACAAAGTGAGTTCAAGGCCAGTCTGAGCTACTTAGTGAAACCCTCTCTCAAAAAGATAATCAATCAATCAATCAATCCATAAAATAAAGTCCCAGTATGTTATCCAAGCTGGTCCTAAACTCTTATGCTCAAGGCATCTTCCCACCTCACTGTCCCACTAATTAGGACTACAGAGCATGTCACCATGCCAAATCTAGCTCCAGCCTGCTTTATCAAAGAGGAAACCTGTATCAGAATATATTAAGGCTGTCTGTACATTATACCCTTTCCTTAATAAATACCGTACCATTTATTTGAAGGCCTAAGAAAAATTATTTCACAGAGGAAAACTGAAAACCACAGAAAGCAAAACAATGTGCACCTTTAAATGACTTTTGCAGAAATAAAACAAAATTCTTTCCACTAAAACGTTAACATCTTTCTGCTAGGAAAGTATCTTTACCTGCAGCATGTAGTTGATCTGCCAAATCATACAACAACTTAAAATTCTCTCCACTCTTCAAGCCACGACCTTATTTTTAAAAAGGATATATATATAGTAAGCATAAATTCCATTCCATAAAAAGTTTGGTATTATGTACATACCTGATAGAATTTTCATATTACTACTACTGCCACATTAAGCATACTGCCTTTTCTGAATTCATTTGAAACTCTGCTACATCTCCTACAAAGCAATTGCAGCAATTTGACATTACAGCAATTAAACAGTTAAGCAACAGTATAACCTTTTTTTAAAACAATCCATTTACTTGAGAGAGAGTATAGCAGTAATTGATATGACAATTAGAAGCAGTAAGCATTTAGAGACCAGAATGACAGGCATTCCAAGCATGGCCCTAGGATTATACCTATCCTCGGTGCAATTGCTTAGTTCACAGGTATCAGCATATACAGTTAGTTAGGGTGAGAATCCTACAGATAATACCAATGAGACTATCCAGCAGAATAGTATAAACATGAGGTATAAAAAGTAAAGCCATATAATATGCTGAGCTGTAAATTGCTCAAGTCAACGACTTCTGACATTGCCAGTTCTGTAGATAACCCACTACTATTACGGACTACTGGACTTCATGTACCTACAATACTTGAATGGCAATGGAATACCCATCTCTGACAAAACCAAACAAAAAAGGGGGATAGAAATGAAGGGCCATTTTGCAGTGAAAGAAAAAAAAAAAAGTATGTGTGTATATATATATATATATATATATATATATATATATATATATATTATCTGTATATACAAAATAGGATAGATATACAGTTACTTTCTCTTAGTTCAATGAGATTTGTACTAATAGTGTTTAGACAAGATATCATGTCTGCATCTTGTACTATAACTACTATGAAGACAACAGTATGCAATGTATTAATCATTGTAACTGCCCTAACCTTTTTTGAAACTGTCTCATTATTACTTTTCTCAATAAAATTAACTTTAAAAAAAAAAAAAAATATATATATATATATATATATATATATATATATATGTATGTATAAGCTTTACTCCAAGTTTTTTTCCACTAGAATGAAAATTCTTTTATTGCAGGATCTATATCTAGGATATTACTATTGTATCTGTAGTGCTTATAAAAATTCTATACATACTAGACACTAAATATGCTCTGAATGAAGCTACTTGAAGGGAAGTCATCCTGACAGACTTTAAACACCTTATGACCAAGAACAATCTGCCTTTTCATTTTTGTTTCTCTAAGACTTTGCAACAAACTCGTCATAGAACAGACACACAATAAAAAATAGGTGACTAAGTCAAATACATAGAAGTCTATTTAGAAAATTATTTTGTTTAATGGTTGATTTGAAAATAATTTAAGATCACTCCAGTGCTTATTTTTCAAAAAGTCAGTAAATAGGCATAGAAAGTCTTTTCTTAAAAAATAAGGGCCAGGGAGATAGCTCAGTGGTCTATGTGCTGCCTGGCAAGTCCAAGGACCTGGGTTCGATCTCAGATACCACATGCCATGCTGTCCCTGTGTCGAGCCACCCATCAACTGGGTGTGGTGGCCTAGGCTTGCAATCCTAGTACTGGAGAGGCTGAAACAGGAGAATCACTATAAGTCTGATAAACATAGTGAGACCCCATAACAAATACATAAATTAAAAATACATATATCAAAAAAGAAAGTCTTCTGCAATACTAACAACCTGGTATCAAATGTGAAGAAATTCTCAGTGCTATACACAGATATTGATATAGTACAACCCTGGAAGTCCTTAAAAGCATACTGAAGTAGGGAGGATTATACACAAGATGGTCCTGAGGTTTCAACTACCCTTCCTTGATTTGATAGAGAAATCTTTTTTTTTTCTTTTGGCAGAACTGGGGATTCAACTCAGGCCCTTGTGCTTGCCAAGAAAGCACTTATTCTACTGAGCTATCTCCCCAGCCCCCTTTCCCTGATTCAGAACTAGTCAAACTCTGAAGAATAACATGGAGGGCAGTGCGAAATTATGAGATTTGTAAAATGCTCCCCCTGGTGCCAGAGACTCATATGTGCAACAGAAAGCCCAACTATGTACCAGTTGTTTATAATTTCATTTTCCTATTTGATAAAATGGGAATAATGTTTGGAACTTACCAACTTTTTACATTTGAATAGAAGTCTATGCTTTTTTAAAATATCAAAATAAAATAGCAGTATTATATTATAAAGTTTATGGTTTTCTTACAGAATTAACATTACACTTACCACCAGATACGACCACTTTGGCACCAGTTAGCTCCGGCCGATCACTTTTTGTTAATTTCTGGTCAAGCCACTCTGATATTCCCACTGGTGAAGAACTTGGTGCTGCAATTTGACACACAGAGTAAAGCAATGACTATGATATCAAGCCCAAAAATGTTAGTTAGCTTATGAAAAACCAAATGCTAACTCCATGAAATCTAAGTTATTAATTACTATAAATTTTCTATGTTTCTAATTTTTTAAAATTATGGCAGACTTAAGGGGACAAGATTCCAGCCTCAGCAGTTTAATTTTTGAAAAATCATTTAATGTTCTGAGCTCATTTGTAAAAATCACAAAACTCTACAAAGTTAAAGATGTTATATACAATAAAATGGAATTTTTTCTTTATATTTACTATCACAACATTCTCATGTTGAGTCACTTAAGTATTATAATAGGAAACAGTAACAAGAGAATAAGTCTTAGCATCAATCAAATAAATGAATCTTAATGGATCCTTGCTCTTCTCTGTAAATGATCACAGCAACTATTCTATTTTCAAAGATGTTATAATTTGAAGCATTAGAGAAACTCAAACCAAAATCACAATAAGACATAACCTTACTACTATTAAAATGGCTATTTTCTAAAAGAAAAAGGTAACTATTGTTGAGGATGTGAAGAGAAGTGAACCCTTACCCTGTGCTGATAGGACTGTAAATTAGTATAGCAGTATGGTACAATGTAACAGGTCCTAAAAAACAAAACTGCCACAATCCTACCAACAGGTATACATACAAAAGAAATGAAATCAGCATTTTGAAGAGAGATATCTGCATTCTTGTTTATTGTAGCACTGTTTACAATAGCCAAGATACAGAATCAACCAGTGTACATTATGAATGAACAATGAAAGAAAATGTGGCACTTATACACAACTGAATACTTTCGTCCAACCACAAAAAGTCATTCTGGCCGGGCGTGGTGGCGCAGGCCTGTAATCCCAGCACTCGGGAGGCTGAGGCAGGAGGATTGATGTGAGTTCAAGACCAGCCTGAGCTACAAAGTGAGTTTAAGGCCAGCCTGAACTGCATAGTGAGACCCTGTCTCAAAAAAAGACAAAAAAAAAAAAAAAGACATTCTGTACCTTGATAACTCTGAAGCACATTGCATTACATGAAATATGCAGGTGTAATATGATCTCAATCCTATGTATAATCTAAAACAGTTGCTGTCACAAATGCAGGTAGTAGAATGACAGGTATCAGAAGGTGAGGTGGTTACGGTCAGAGAGGAGGAAAAGAGGAAGACACTAGTCAGAGGATACAAATGTAGTAAAAAAGAAGAGTTATTCTTTAGATGCCCAGAACAGTCAGATACATAGGAATAGACTGTTGCTAAGTTAATTGCCAGTGACTAAAGAAGGAAACACTGATACAGGAAAGGGAGAGACATAGTAAATGGTTACTAACAGAGCTTCTGTTTGGAGTGATGAAAATGTTTAAAAGCCAATTTTAGTGATGGCTGCAACGGTTCTGTGAGCACTCCTAAGAACTACTGGATTGGATTTATCAATTTATAACAATTTTAAATTCATTATTTGTTTGGTATAGGGTCTCGTCCAGGATTTTGGGGCTGGCATGGCAGGCAGTACCAGGGACTGAACCTGGATCCTTGCACTTTCCAGGCAGGCACTTAGACCACTCAGCTATCTCTCCAGTGATGGACTGGATATTTTAAAGGGTAAATTAGAAATGTGAATTTTATCTCAAGCTATTTTTCTTAAAAGACAATGTGAAGCATGGTATTGGGGGGGAAAAAAAGACCTGAGGATCAATGGAATAGATTAGAAGATGCAGAAGCAACTACAAACACCCTCAGCTACCTTATCTTCAACAAAAAAGCCAAACATGCTTACTGGAAGAAAGATAGCCTCTTTAACAAATGGTACTAGAAAATTGGCTCTCATGCCAAAAACTAAAATTTGACCCAGGTCTATCACCATGCACTAACCTAAAATCAAAATGGATTAAAGATCTAAACATTAAAACAGAAACACTAAATCTCCTGGAAGAGAAAGTAGGAGAAACTCTTGAAGACATAGGGGTAGGCAAACAGTTCATAAGCAAAAGTCAAACTGCATAAGTACTACTTGAAAGAATTAACAATTGGGACCTCCTCTTATTGAGAAGGTTTTTCACACCAATTACCAACAGAGTGAAAAGACAACCCACATATTTGGAAAAAAATCTTAACTAAAAAGCACTCAGACAAAGGTCTTCTCTCTAGAATTTATAAAGAACTAAAAAACATTAGGGCCCCAAAATTTAAAGACCCAATCCAGAAATGGGCATCCAAGATGAATACACACTTCTCAGAAGAAGAAATTCTAGAAGCTAATAAACACAGAAAAAATGCTCCACATCACTAGTCATCCATGAAATGCAAATTAAAACAAGATACCTAGGAAGGACGGCTATCATAAAACAACAAATGTTGGAGAGGCTGTGGGGGAAAAAGGAACCCTTCTCCATCGCTGGTGGGAATTTAGACTGGTGCAACCATTAGGCAAATCAGTGTGGAGACTCCTTAAAAAACTAGGACTAGAAATAGCACTCAATCCAGCTATCCCCCTTCACTGAGAATTTTACCAAAAGAATTGAAAACATATCATTGTGATATATGGGCACATATGTTGATAGTAGCACAATTTGTGATAGCCAAATCTTGGAAGCAACCAAAATGTCTGTCACCTGAGGAATGCATGAAAAAGTTGTTATGTTTTTATATAATGGAGTATTACTCAGCTATAAAGAATGATAAATGCAAAGCCTTCATATATAAGTGGATGCAACTTGAAGATATTCTCATAAGTGAATAAAGCAGACCCACATGTGTAAATAGGGTATAGTCTTGCTAGTGTAAGAACTCAAAAGAAAAAATAAAAATTGAAAGGCACAATGCAACTAAACGGAAAGCAAGAATTTAAGGACTAAACAATGAAAAAAGGCAAGAAGAAAAGCTAGGAAACATGGCATGGGCAAAACCATACATTTACATACATAAGATGGTTAAGGCAATGGTCCTGAGAATCTCCATCAGGTTTTTGATTCTCTTTTTTTTTTTCTTTTTTGTGGCCCACACAGCCCGCCCTGGGGGCAGGGCTGGAGTGGCATGTGGTGCTGCAGAATAGAACTGTGGTCCCTCTGCTTGCATAAGTTTGCCTAAACAGGCACTTTAGACCACTGAGCTATTGCACCAGCCTCCATCAGGTATTTGAAACTAGCAATTAATTAGTGATTTCTCAGCCTGACTAACTATATATGCTGATACCTATGAACTAAACAACTTCACTGAGGATGACAATGTGTAATAGTAGGACCATGCTTGGAATGCCTGTCATTCTGGTCTTCTAAATGTGTAGTGCTCTTAATATCATACCAATTACTGCTATACTCTCTCTCAAGTAAATATTTGTTTAAAAGAAAGTAATAAAAGAAAACAGGAGACAAGAAAAAAATGTCACAGGATTGTCCTGCTACAATGCTATATATGGTTAGATTTCTAAATAGCTGTGTAAAAATGTGTAATTGTTTATTTTACTTTTTTTTAAATTTTCTATTTTTTTCACATTTAATAGAGATTTAAAGTTTAGCATATCAACAATTGTTGGAAAGTACCTGCTCCATGTTAGGTCTAAGGTGTTTGATATTCAGACAGATAGTGATGTTAAGCTCAACTGCCTATGTTGTAGGGCAATAGTATCATTAAGCTTCTCTTCTGGAGGGTTAACAACTTGTGTTTTCAGACCAAAACATTAGAGAAAAAGAAGGGCTACAAGAATAGCCAACAATTCGGCCCTAGCCCTTCAAGGTCAGTGAGGACTCAGGACATATGAGAACCAGTACTATAATCCTGTAACTCAATGGTGTCCCAAATTTTCTGATCAAGGAGATTATGGGGCCACAGAGGAAAGTGATCATGATGTAGTGTGCCTAAGGAGAGTCACGTAGAGAGAAAACATTCTCTCAGGCTTTCACAGAGAGCAAAATGGTCAAGCAATGTGACTCATTCACACGGCTGACAGTGACAAAAGATCTACAAAGTGCTGCACATGGTTGCAGGGTAAATCCTGAGGGGATTTGACTGACCTTGTCGGATATAAAGTCTTGCTTTATCTTGGTCTTAACTATTCAGCAGATAAATATAAACATAAGGTATAAAAAGTAAAGCCATACTAATATTTTGAGTTGTAAAAGGCTCAAGTCAACAACTTCTGACATGGCCAGTCCTGCACATAACTCACTACTATTATGGACTACTGGACTATATTTGATTACTTTGCTGAATTCACACCCTACAATATTTGAATGGCAATGGAATACCCACCTCTGACAAAACTAAACAAAAAAGGGGGATAGAAATGAAGGACCATTTTTTTTTCCCACGGGGGTGGGGTGTGACCTCAGCCAGCCCTGCGGGGAGGGGCTGGCATGGCATGTGGTGCTGGGGCTCAAACCGCGGTCCCTGGGAGGCGCTCTAGACCGCTGAGCTATCTTGCCAGCCCGACCATTTTGTAGTGAAAAAAAAATATATATCTATATACAAAATCATTAGGATAGATATACAGCTACTTTCTCTTAGTCCAATGAGAAGATTTGTACTAACAGTGTTTAGACAAGATAGCATGTCTGCATCTTGTACTATGAGTAACTACTATGAAGACAACAATATGCAATGAATTATTGTAACTCTCCTACTAACCTGTTTTGAAACTATCTTATAGCTATTTCTTTCTCAATAAAATTAAAATTAAAAAATGTGAAGACATAACTTATCACTGATTTTTGTGTAGCCTTAGAAATACTTCAACTGAGTTTCTAATGCTCCACATTAGAAATTTAACCTCAGCTCATCTCTATAACACAACCTATGATTAAAAAAAAAGGAACCAAACCCAACCAATCAAAAAGGTATTAAAAGGGCCAGCTGGATAGCTCAGTGGATTAAAGTGCCTGCTTATGCAGATGCAGGGACAGGGTTCAATCCCCAGTACCATAATCCACACTGGCCCCATCCCTGGGGATCACTACAAGTCCAATCTAAATGGTGAGATCCTGTAGACCCTGTACTAAATACAAAAATAAATAAATAAAATTTTAGCCGGGCATGGTGGTGCGTGCCTATAATCCCAGCACTTGGGAAGCTGAGACAGGAGGATTGTTGTGAGTTCGAGACCAGCCTAAGCTACAAAGTGAGTTTGAGGCCAGCTTGAACTGCACAGTGAGACCCTGTCTCCAAATAAATAAATAAATAAATAAAATTTTTAAAAAGCTCCTAATGCACACTCACCATTTTCTGAATTGGCACTTCCGCCACTTGTTGCTGCAGCTTCAAAAGATGTTCCTCGGACAGAAAACACCTTCACTTTCTCATCACACTTTACTGTACATAAAGCATTTCCTAAAATACAAAATTTGTCTTTTAGAAAGCAATCCTGAAAGACAACCATATACATATTCCTTTCAGGTTCAGAGTTTACCTCACAAAGACAAAGAATGACTAGGGATCAGTTGTTTTCTGCCTCTACTGCACAGAAGGAAAAGATCATTACAGCTGAGATATAGGTGAGCATGTGTATAACCTCAGATGGCTTAAAAACAGGACAGGTGTTGACATGCCTGGGAGCAAGAAACCAGAACAGCCAGCCACACTAATGTACACTTTCCTCACAAAGCCTCCCTCTCTAAAATACAATAGAATCAGTAACTTAAGAATGTGAGTTCTGACAACTTAATGAGGATGGAGTCACTATGCACACTGAAGGAGGATATCCGTGAAAACCTGAAAGGGGATAAAGAACAGATTCAGATGTGCCAAAACTATAAAAGGTTGAGCCACATTTCTTAGAAGTTAGTAATCACATTATAACTATGACCAAATATTTCTCCTCTAAAACATATAACTTTAATAAAAAAGAACTGAGTTTTTTCTTCAACCCCACTGGAGGCCAGTGTGCTCACCAAAAAAAAATCAATCCACCAAAGAGACACGGAAATGAGTTTCTTAATGACAAAGAAAGGGAATAGGAAATGCAAGAAGATAGAGAATACTATTTCAAAAGAAAAAAAGTGTTCGCTTCTCAGGCACCACTTACAAAATGTACTGGATGTGAATCTAATTCTTATTGACCTCTGGAAAAGACTCCACAAACTGAGCAATGGACAGGAAGGAAAGACCGGGGTCTACAGAGAGAATGCCATGTCATAATCCAGTGGCAGTTCTGTAATAAGATTTTTCTCAAAAACCTTTAAAATGTTCCATTTAAAGCAATTACATGGCCTATTTAAAACCTTATCTCTAAGGTTTGTTTACACTTTTTACTAAAATACTGATTAAAGGTCTTCCTTGGGGGCCAGGGAGATGGCTCAGTGGAATAAGTGCTTCCCTAGCAAGTGCAAAGGTCTGAGTTCAATCCCTGGTTCTTCCAAAAAAAATAAAATAAAATATAATAAAATAAAATAAAGGTCTTCCTTGGGAACTCACCTGCATAAACAGTTCTCACAAATGTGTCAGGTGACTTGATCTCAATGATGTCAGAAATGGAGGCAACATCAAGTTTAGCTGCTATTCTGGGCAAAAGGTTCTAAGGGCAAAATAAGCAGTGAATTACATGCATACATACTGATGGATGACTATAAACTATCTTCTAAATGTGTAGTCAATGGAAACTGTAATTCATTTAAATTCACATATATTTTCATATGACTTCAAGCCCAGCTTTTGCTTTTTAGGTAGTCTAAAACCGTCAATGCCTATCATTCCTCTAACTACAGGAAGAGTTCCATGTGGTTACAAAAATAAACTAATTTAACTCAATACATTGAATTAGGAGGTATGACATGCTTTAATAATGTTGAGTTTAAAATATTACTCTATATACCTGTTCCATGTTGTGCCTAAGATGTGTGATATTCAGACAGACAGTTAGGTTAAACCCAACTGTATATATTGTAGGGTAATAATAAGCTTCTCTTCTGGAGGGTTAACAACTTAAGTTTGCAGACCAAAAATCAGAGAAAAAGAAGGGCTGCAAGGACCCAACATTTTGGCCCTAGCCTTTTGAAGTCAGTGAAGACTCAGAACATGTAAGTCAGTTGTGTCCCAAATTTTCTGTTCAGAGATTATGGGGCCACAGAGGAATGTGATCGACGATGTAGAGTGTGCCTAAGGAGAGTCACATACAGAGAAAACATTCATTCTGGCTTTCACAGACAGCAAGTTGGTCAGGCAATGGCCATGACTCATCCACGACTGACAAAGGATCCTGATGGGACTTGACTGACATTATCAGATACAAAAATTACACTTCTTGTTATATAGGTCTTGCTTTATCTTGGTCTTAACCATCCAGCAGAAAAGTATAAAAACGAGGTATAAAAAGTAAAGCCATATTAATATGCTGAGCTATAAAAGGCTTAAGTCAACAATTTCTGACATTGCCAGTCCTACGGATAACCCACAACTATTATGGACTACTGCACTATTTTGGAATATTTTGCTGAATTCACACACCTACAATGTTTAGATGGCAATGGAATACCCTTCTCTGACAAAACTAAACAAAAAAGGGGATACAAATAAATGACCATTTTGTATCTGTATATTCAAAATAGGATATACAGCTACATTCTCTTAATTCAATGAATACAAAGATTTGTTCTAATAGTGTTTGTGTACAGGATATCACGTCTACATCTTGTACAATGAATAACTACTAAAACAACAATATGCAATGTATTTATTATTGAAATCCTACTAATCGGTTTTGAAACTATCTCATTACTATTTGTTTCTCAATAAAATTATTAAAAAATATTAATCTATGGATCAGTTAATTTAGGTAAAATAGGAAAATTCAGAAGAACAGTAAAATTCTCAAATACTGAAAAAGATTATACTATACCTATCAATAGATATGAATGAAAACATTTCAGCATACATTTCACTTTCTGCTGAAGCTGGTATTGTATAAATATATTGTAGTCAGTATCTTAAGTGTGTTACCTCAAAACCATAATGGATGTTATAGTTTGGATTTCAAATATCCATCAAGTTATGTGGTGAAGACCAGGTTGCCAGCTTCTTTGCACTGCTGAGAGCAGTAGAACCTATGGGGTGGGGCCTATGGGAAAGTTACTGGAAGTGTGCCCTTCAAGGGATGCTGGAGAACTCTGCATCTTTCTGTTTCCTGTCCACCATGAGATGATATCTCTGTCCCATCACATGTTCCAGTTATGATGCTTTGCATCACTACAGGTCCAAAGCAATGGAGCCCAGTGACCATGCACTGAAACCTCGGACACCATGAGCCAAAATATACCATTCTTCTTAGGTTGATTTTCTCAAGTATTTTGTCACAGTGACAGAAAGGAAACTAACACAGTTGGTATAGGACCATTATAGATCTACTTAGCTTCTTCTGTTAGACTGTTTTCTCATTCCAAACCCATTCGCAGAGGGTAGTACCAGACCCTAGATCATGTGACCCCTATTCTCAAAATTCCCACCTATCACAAAACAGCCATCAAGCCCAAGTCAAATTCTATCTGACAAGATACAACAGACATTCTTTCTTTGTCTCATAATCTGTAGGTAAAATATATCACAAAAATTTAAGGCTCATAAAATTGTTTAAATCATCAGACCCCAACCTAAAATTCTGGCACCAAGAACAAGTTTAGTGGAAGACAATCTTTCCATATACTTGTGGGAAAAAGGAGGGTTCAGGTGACTCAAAGGATTGCTCTCATATGCAGTTTATAGTAATGTTTGTCTGCCTGTGAGAATCTAACACCACTGCTAATCTGACAGGAGAGAAGCTCAGGCAGTGACAGGAGTGAAGACCAGTAGCTGTTAAGCACAGAGAAAAGTCTTATTTCCTTGCCTGCCATTCACTTCCTGCTGTGTAGCCCACTTCCCACCAATGCATAGACCAGTAATGGCCTGTGGTCCAGGACCTGGGGACCCTGATTTAAATCAGCCAACACAGAAATAACAACTCAGGAGTGAAACAGTCACAAAGATCTTTGTACCCATTAGATTAATCGAGAAAATGTTAGAGTACATAACATCTCAAGTGCTGGCGACTGAACGATAAAAATCAAAGCTTAAAGGCCTTCAATCCACCTACTTCTCTTCTAAAACTCTATTCTAAATAAATACTACTGCATGTATACAAAGATGCATGAATAGGGATGTTTCCTTGCAGCAATGTATAATTGAAAAAAATCAGAAATAACCGAACTGTCCCTGGGTAAATACAGCATGTTACACAGCCATGAACACATCGTAAGCTAATATTTTCTTTCTTTTTTTTTTTTTTTTTTTTTTGGTGATACCAGAATTCAACATTGTGCTTGCCAGGCAAGCACTTATTCCACTGAGCTATCTCCCGAGCCCCTGAGCTAATATTTTCAAGACATACCAAAGTAAAAACTGCAAGTCACAAAACAATTTGTGCTACATCATCCCATTTTATAAGTACGAGCATATTTGTATATGTATAATTTAAAACTCCACAGAAAGACACCTGAAACAGTGAATGTGCAAATGCTGACAGCCATCCTCCTGAAGAGGCAATGGTGAGCTGGGCATAGGGTGAGCCTGCACACATTGCCCTTTACAAAGATGTACTATATGAATCCTTTCTAATAAGAATGAATCTGTGTACAACTTTAAAAGTAAAATAAAAACTAAAAACCACACCTTATTAAGAATGGAATAAAAGAAAAAGGAGCCAGAACACACATGGCCACTGAGACAAAAAAGATACAGTAGCAAATTTCTTTTCTTGGGCTCCCTCTCCTTTGTCTTTAAGTGCCAGGTCATCACACTGCTGGACAAGCACTCTGCCATGAGCTACATCCCTGGCATCCTCAACCCTCCCACTATGTTAACTTCCTGTAGATCACTACCCAACTAAGGAACAATCTTTCTGCAGACATGTCATAATGCATGTGACTACACTGCCACTTTCCTTACCCTAAGGGTATCTTCAGCCACCACAAAACACCTTCCAAATCCCTGAAATAGATAGAATTGGCCTTTCCAAATACTCATCAAACATCCAAATAAATCACCTCATAAGATTGGTTACTAATGCAAATGATACACACACACACACACACACACACACACACACACAATCTAATAGCTTTTAAACAAGATAATTTAACAATGATAGCCTAAAGAGGGTTTTTTCCAAGGCAAAAGTTGAAAACCTGAAAAAGCATTTTAATAAATTATGATAAAATGTCAAAAGAATAGTTATCTCTGTGAAAAAACTTGGAACTCTAGGAATGGCATTTTATCAGAAATTTGACAAAATTAACAAAACACATTCTAATGAAAACACTCTGCTGCTACAGCTCAGCCTTGGCATGGGACATCAGACTACACATTACAGTTCATTCTCAGGTTCTTACCTTTCCAAAGGCAGAAGCTCCAGCACAGATGTGCGTGTAACTGAATTGCTTGTGTGTGGCCAGAACCAGTGGCGTCAGTTCCTCTGACAGACAAACACAGGGATAAAATGCACTGCATGACATGTCTTAGTATTTCATGTATTCAAGCAGGACTCAGACACTATAGTCTCACACTAAAAATCCTCACCTGGAAGCAGGCCTTGGTAGGCATCATGCTGAGCCACCAGAACTTTCGCTACTCCTTCTACTTTACGGAGATCTTGCACCACCTGTGAGTAGAAGAGAAGTTACTCAGTATTCACCTATCAGAAATACCCAAAAACAGTTGGGCCACCACTAAATATCCATAAAATATTAAATCTTAAAAGTAAAAATTAAAATCATTTCTATTAGCAAATGGGCTAGGTACAAATTTTTAATTCTTTAACAAAGAAAATCTTCTACCAAGTGATCTCACTATCAAATGATGACCATACATAGTCCTAATACAAAAGATTTCAACAAAAATTCTCTCTTGACAAAAACAAAAATCAAACAAAAACTGACCATTTAGTCATTCCAAGTGTAAATCCATCATTTTATCAATGGTAAAACAGATATTCTCATTCTCTAACACAGCCACTGTGTTTCAGATTTTGGATTTCCTAAACATCTTACTTATAGTTCACTGCACTTATTTAGCAACAGTAGTTTTTGTCTATATTAAAATATCCCTAAGCAACAAAGAAAATCTTACATTGAAACAGACTGCCCACTACTGAATTCAAAAAAGCTTTTAATCCTTCAGATTTTCCATATACAGAAAGCAATGAAAACACTCCCTTTCTGAGTATCTTTAATATACCACAACTGGTTTCCATTCCTCAGAGTCTTCTGTCTGTTTTTTGCCTCCAGGCTGCTTCACTCATCACTGATGAGTGAGTACACTCTTGCCCCTCTATGGTCTGTGAAGGTCACTAACATTCACTGGAGAAAAGACAGTGCCATACACCTCTGCTGGGCCAAGTATTTATTCTCTAGTATACTGCCCTGTACACAGGGACCCCTGGGATGGAGGCACGTGTATTCAATTTCTCTGAGAGAATTTCTAACTTTAAGAGAAACTCAGCTAATCTCAAAGTAATGATATACCAGCCTAGGATACAGCTTAGGAAATAATTTTGCCATTAAAATTATCAATTAGGCCAGGTGTGGTAGTGCACACCAGTAATCCAGGCCAAGGGATGCTGAAGGAGGAAGATCGTTATGAGCTCAAGACCAGCTTGGGCTACAGAGTGAACTCAAGGGCAGCCTAACTGCATTAACAGGACCCTGTCTCAAAAAGACAAAAGAAAACAATTCTTTTAAAAATTTATTTGGTACAGGGTCTCACTACACAGCTCAGACTTATAGTGTTCCTCCTGTTTTCAGCCTCCCTATAGCTGGGATTACAGTGTGTGCACACGACCAGTCTCGGTGTCCCACTCAGCACTCCCAGTAGGTGGGGCTGGGATGGCACATGCGGAGACCAATCCCCAGTCCCTGAGCTTGCCCAGGCAGGCGCTTAGTCCTGAGGTATCTTGCCAGCCTTAGAAAAAAAATTTTGGGGGGGGGAAACTATTATTTACTGCTCAAAATGACTGGCACTATATAAAGAATCACTCTCTGTTTATGATAAATAGTCAAGGAAAATAGTATAAAAGTGAAATCTATATGGACTAATAACATGTATTCATTGTTTTTAAGGTTAACTTAGCCAGCCAGAGTGGTACACACCCTGTAATCTCAGCATTAAAGAGACTGAAAAAGATAAATATTTCTGTGGTATATATCTGAAAATGGAGCAAGCAAAAAGATAACCATGTTATCAGACACTGTGATTAAAACTCACTATATAAGGTTAAATAGTTGGATAGAAATTAGATAAAGAAATTCACATAAGTAAACCTCTGGCATATATTTTCAAATACCAATTTCATATACGGAATTAGAAATCACACTAGATCTCTGAACACCTATTTTTCTCTGCACTGATGATTTAGTAAAAAATAAAATCTTTTAAAAAGAAACACATGTCCTCCAGATTTGCCCATGAGGTTTGAATAATTTTTCTTCCCCCAGAACCAAGAATTGAACTCAGGTCCTCATGCTTGCCAGAGAAGTGCTTATTCTACTGAGCCAACTCCCTGGCCCTAGTCATGAGGTTTGCGTTCCCAACTACACACTCAGCATCTTATTCTAAATAGGATGAGAGGAACAGATGCCTCCAATAGTGTAAGAGTAACAGAAGTGACATCTATAAGGCCACTCAATCTTGCACACCATTTGACAATACTTCCCAGGTTGGTTTCCAAACCTGTAACTATCTTAACAGTCACATCTTTTAGAACCAGCTATAATGTGACCTGAAAATAATAGTACAGTTGAATTTTACCAATTAAAAATTAACACCCATGATATTTTGTCCAGATTTACCACTTTCAGGAATTAGAAGCAATTAGCAAGTATATTCATCAATACAAAAAGGGACTGGCTATTAACCTCTATGGGGACTCAAACATTATCATTCTCCTTGGTACCTGATGGCACACAATGGTGCCAGGAAATCTAAATCAAGTGTTGTACCTCATTTCAGAAGACAAAATGCTCAATGAGGGAGCCTTTCAGCTCCTTCTTCGCACACAGTAATGGTTGTGACGCTGGCCATTTAATGAAGATTAGAGCCCAGTTTGGGTTACAGTCCTCAGCATAATTCTCTGCTGCCATCTTTCCCTGTCTCTTGATGAAGATTCTATTTGCTATGGTTGACCTAAAAAATTTCTCACCTTGTCACATTTGGTTCCAGCTACTAAACAGGACACCTCACCCCCAAGGCGTCTGGCTGCAGTGATAGTGTTTAAAGTAATGGGTGCCAGGGAGTCATTCAAATGCTCAGCTATTACAAGGGTACTCTGAAATCGGAGCAGTGAGGCCTAAAAAAGAAAAAAAAAGGAAAAGAATATTAATATAGGGGATTTTTAAAACATTACTGTAAAGCATGCTTTAAAAAGAAAACCACTGTTATACTTAATTCTGTAAATGTATTTATAAAACATTTATTAGCAAAAATCAGGCTATTTGTATCTACCACTGTAACAATAACATTCTTATCTAATAAAATCTGAAATACTGTTTAGTTTCCTATGGTTAAAATTTTTTTTAAGCTGGACATGGTGGCACATGTCTATAACTCCAGTACTTGGGGAAGCTAAGGCAAGAAGATGGCAAGTTTGAGCTAAGCCTGAATAACTCAGGACTTAGAGAGACCCCTATCTCAAATAAAAAATAATACAAAGGCTAAAGATGTAGCTCAATTCAAAGGCTCTGGGTTCAAATCTCTAGTCCTGGAAAAAGGAATAAATACTTCAAAATCATTTTCCCACCAAGTTATATCTAATGAATAACTGCTACATACTTAAATTTTAAATCCTTATAACATACTATCAAACTAGCAACTGGCCAAATCCTATCAGTTACATACATACTTGACTCTTACTAAGTGCAATATATCCAGAAATAATGAGTTCAAAATTGTTTCTAAGTTTGATTCCTGAGTCAGACAAAAAGCATTCAATATCAAAATAAATGAAAATGACAATCTTGTTCTTGACACTATGACACCAGACAATTTTGATGGGATTTCAACTGTGTAAATATACTTCTGAATAAAGAAGCAAAAATAAAGAAAAAAGCTAAATACAGTATCATGGAACCAATCCTATCTAGTATAGATTATTAAAAGATTACAAATAACTTAGTTCATGCTCATCTGGAATAATTCCAAACAGGAGGAGCTCAAAAATGAACAGGAATAGTCCTTTTGCTCAAAACTTTCATAGGCAGTATTTTGTTCACATAAAAATCACTATAGGAACAAACAGTTTCTCAAATAATGAACTGAATGAACTAGATATTGAAGGCTGCAGTCCAAGACAGACAGTCAAGCAGAGTAAAGGAAATAAGTTCAGGCATCCACAGCAGGTGAAATACAAGGACTGGCATGAGGACAGAGGAAAATCTTCTAACTATCCTTGTGGAAAAATGGAAATGACAAAAGAGGGACTAAGGATCAAATGGCATGGTTATGTGACTTAATTTAGCAAAAATCTGTAGCTCTAGAATTGCAGTGAGAAAAGCATAGTATGAAATTTATCTAGAACTAGAAATTTACAAGAAGGGTATAAATAAAAGGAAGCCAAGTACAGGACAGTAATGCTGTTTCTATAATTCATATGGAGTTTTTACAATTTTTTTTCACTAACTATATCATAAATATCACTTGCTATATTTTCACTTTCTCTATTCTTATTAGTGTTAAGGTTTAAATTTAAAATGTCCCCTAAAAGCTCATGTGTTGAAGACTTGGTCTCAAGCCAGCAGATCTACTGGAAGGCTGGGGCAACTCTGAAGGCAGGATCTATTTGAAGCAGATCCCCTAGGGGTACACCTCTGAAGGGATACTTTGTCCTGGGACCCTTGCTTTGCTTTCTACTTCCTGACCACCATGAGGTAAGCAACCTCATCTGCTGTGCCCTTCTGCCATAATGTTCTGTTTAAAAGCAATGGAGCCAGCCAATCTTTAACTGGAACCCCTGAAGCCAAAATAAAACAAATTTTACTCCTTTAGGTTGACTTTCTTAGATATTTTGTCATAGCAAAGGAAAGCTACCATACATTGCATATGGACTCACTGGTTTAACCAGTCTCTGTGGACATTTGATTTACTCACAATTTTTTTAATTAGAAATAATATACAATCCTCATAACTAGACCTTTGTACTCCATCTCAACAGATGGGACTTTCTTCTGCTGCAGAATAACCTATTCTTCTGACCTGAACCTGGCCAGACTTTATTCTTATTGCTTTGCCTCCCCCTAAACTGATTCTGTCCATCTGTCAACAAGACAGAGATCTTCCTTCCTCTACACTACCTCGCCTACACCTGGTCCTTACCTTCTCCCCAGACCTGTAATTCCCTCCACCCAATGAGCGCAGCCTCCAGCTGGAGATCAGAGGGCTAGCCTTCCAGAGGTAGAAAGACTTCCAGGGACACACTCTGAGATGGGAGGAGAGGACACAATAGCAAGATATACCACAGAACATGGTCACTGCACCAGGGTGTCACTGGATGACATTTCTTGTCTTGATCTTCCTTTTGTCATTTACTCAAAGCAAACAAGGCAACAGGAAAGCACTTGACTTGTGGCTGCCAAATGAAGCACTTATTTAAACATGTCCTTTTTTTATTACAAATAAAACAACTTCCTGTAAGAAAGGAGGTCATTCAAGTTAAAAGTAGAAATCTTTATGTATATCTTAAGCTTTTTTATGACAAATTCCTAGAAGCACCAGATGACAAGACAGACACAATTTCAATACTTTTGACAATGAATGACACAAGCTGTTCTTCAGAAAAGTAGTAATTCACAATTCCTGAGTTGAAATGAAAGTTCTGGGAAAGTAAATATCTTTCTTTTTTATATCTTCATAACCTAATATGCTAGGGCCTGGGGAGATGGCTCAGTGGAATAAGTGCTTGCCTGGCAAGCGGAAGGGCCTGAGTTCAATCCCTGGTTCCACCAAAAAAAAAAAAAAAAAAAAAAAAAAAAAAAAAAAAAAAAAAAAAAAAAAAAAAAAAAAACCTAATATGCTACTTTTCAAATGTATATCTATAGGATTAACTATATGGCACTGTTAATCAGAAGAGCACAATATCTTATAAAGGACTCTGTAATTAAGACTCAATGGTATGATTTATGATTCAAATGATATTTCACACAAATTGCTAGTAACAAACTATTAGCTATACATCAGACACCATATTTTTTATTGTTTCACTCATCATTTACCATAAAAATTATCATATTTCTATCACCACTTGAAGAACAAATCCAAGATTTGGTGGCAGAAAGCCCATATTTGCTGAAAAATTATAGTTTAATCATAAAATAAATTGAGTTCTCCTAAGAAACTGTCAAGCCTTTTAGAACTTCCACTGGAATGTTATACACGATTTTTAAAAGACTGTTCAAAATGACATTTACAAGAGTAAAAAACAACAAAAGAATCCACACAGTTCACCTACCTGATCAGTGTTTGCTAAGTCCCACAAACATCATAAAGGCATGGCATGTTGACTGGTTCCTTTAAACTTTTAAAAACACTAAGCTTCCTTCTACTGTGGTGTTCTACCTAACATTTCTTAGACTGTGCAGAAAGAATAGCTGTAACTGCTAGCATGGCTAACTGGCATAATTCTAAAGTGATGGTTAGGTGAGCCTGGAAAGCATTCAGATGTTATTCCTCAACCTGGAGCCCAGTTTCCTCCTATGCAAACTCAAGAGAAAGGAACCAGTTTTCAAACTACCTTTGTGAAAGAGTTCCAGGAAGGCCCCAGAACTACCACACAGCACAAGGTGGAGACCAGAAAGAGTACTGCTAGAATGTATTCTTAAACTTTGCTTTAATCCAATTAACCAACTCACATTTATAAAGCATTACACTAAGTGGTCTTATGGATTATATCTTACTTAAAACTCACAAAAACTTTTATGATGTAGGTACTATTACCCTGACTTGGCAAATGAGAAAACTGGAGCTTAAAGGTTACCAGCTAGGAAGTATAGCCAGGTTACTTGGACTCCAGAATTTGGCTCTGAATTAGTGATTCACATCAATGTATCATCATCTGTTGCTGTTTTATATGTGGGTCAATTTGTTCCTGTATTTGGAAAATACACTCTTGTTGAAAATAAAGCAAGTAAAAAAGCACTGGTCAAAAAAAAGAAAGAAAAAAATAATAATTTCATAGGCCTCTTTTCCAGCTCTAAAAGTTCTATAACTCTAAAATCCTACTTTAAGTAGAAGAGTGGTACAGAATTGTCAAAAAGTACAAATTCTTCACTGAAAAGGCTTTTAAACAACAACAAAGTTATCATAAACCTATTGCCTCTCTACACAAAGGACTCTCTTTAACAAAAGTGATGGGAGGAAAAGAGCCAGATTCTTAGACTTTAAACAAAGTGATTAATGCAGGTAAGAGTCACCCATTAATTCTTGGTCACCAACCTTACTTGAGCCCTCCTTGTTGGCACGCTCACCCTCCCCAGCAACAACTTCAAAGGTACTCTCCTGGTATTTCTCACTCAGAAAGCAATGTCTGCTGTCCCTTATCAGAGAGAGCCTCCATCTCTCACAAGAGAAACTGAAGCCACCAGCAGGAATCTGCTTCCTTTCCTATGTTCAACAGAAATTCTTAGCCCTGGGCTATCACAGTGGAAGCTGCAAGGGACCTTCCTTCATCTGGCTCCTAGAGTTCATTTCCTCAAATCTACTCAGAGACTGCTTTCTTCAATGTCACTCATTAATAATATGTCCCTGACATCTCTCCTTCCCCCTGGTTCCTACTCATCAACATCTAAATATGTTTAACACTTGCCCAATTTTAAAGAAACCCATGTTAAAAAGCCATGAGTCCACACTACTTCAATACCACCTTCTCCAACTCTTTATCTTTCATTTATGCCTCTGTCAACTGGTTTTTGCCCTCACCAAAATTACCAACACTTTTCAGGCTTTTACCTTACTTGTTTTCAGCAAGGACTACTCCCTTCTGACTTTCAGGGCTTAATTTATCACCTGCGTGGGAATGAACTTTGTGTGTGTGTGTGTGTGTTGTGTGTGTGTGTGTGTTGTGTGTGTGTGTGTGTCTCCAGTTATTTTCTCCCTAAGTGTGGGACCTATAAAGTTATATATGTTTATCTAAGAGCTTAACCTGTATGTCTTGTCACATGCTTTGCAATTCAACAACAACAAAAAAAAATCTTATCTTTCATTTGTTCCTCTAGCGCCTTCCAAAACTACTCCTCCAGACTACAAACCATGATCCAAGAGTCATCTCTGGTTTTTTTCTTAGCTCTCACTTCTAGTTACCCACTGAAATAATAACAGTTTTTCCTTCTAGATAGAGCATCTGTTTATTGCCTCTATCAGGCCAAATCCAAGGGCAGGTCACTGTCCCTCTCCTAAATTACTCAATCAATGCCCTAATCCAACCTATACCTATCTACAATTTTGCTCTCTTCCAATTTATTTCTCTTTCCATGATATACATCTAGTATACTATCTCTTCACTAACACATTTTAATTGTCTCCTACTAATCTGGAATATAGCACACTAGCCTGATCTACTGCCCAGCTATATATCACTCACTCATATATACCCTATTTTCAGATACTTCAACTTGCCCAGTTCTCCCTGACCTCCTGTATGTACCGATCCCACACACTGTTCTCCCTACCTAGAGGATTTCTTAACCTGTTACCTAATTAGCTTTTACTTAATAACCCTTAAGGAGTATTCAATAAATAAAGCCTTAATACAGTTGCAGTACAGGCTCTAGCATATATCTCTGTGGCTCCACTGTTTGAATGTAAACAGGGGCAATGATGACAATGATAATGTCAGAGTTGTGAGGATTGAATACATACTGTATGTAAAGCTCTTGTAACATACTGAACGCTAAATATTAGCGCCATGTAAAAGCCTTTGGATCTCCTCAGACTAGTTAACTTTGCCAGCGCCAACATGGCACCTATATTGCCTTCAGTACAGCACTTACCATACACACTTAAATTTGTTCAATTGACTTGTCTTCCCCACTTGCTACTTACTATGTAGCCATGGGGCCAGGTCTGATTTTTCTAACACTAACCCTAACCTCTTCTTGAGTATCTAGTGCAGAGCAGCTTCCTAAAAAATCAACAGAGCATTCTTAGTGGGAAAAAAAAAATCTCTTCACAAAAAAAAAAAAAGAGAAGCCGGGCGTGGTAGCGCATGCCTGCAATCCCAGCACACAGGAGGCTGAGGCTGGAGGATTGTTGTGAGTTCGAGACCAACCTGAGCTACAAAGTGAGCTTAAGGCTAGACTGAACTACATAGTGAGACCCTGTCTCAAAAAGACAAAAAAAAAAAAAAAAAAAAAAAAAAAAAAAAAAAAAAAAAAAAAAAAAAAAAAAAAAAGAGAGAGAGAGGGAAAATAAGCCACAAACTGGGAGGAAATATTTGCAAAAGATAAGTTCCCTAAAGAACTGCTATTTAAATATACAATGAACTCTTAAATTTCAACAGTAACAAATGACCAGTATGATTTTAAAATGGACAAAATAGGGCTAGAGATGTAGCAGAGTGATAAAGCAGTCATCTGGTATGCACAGGGCCCTACTCACTCAATCCCTATCACCATAAAAATAAAAATAAAACAAAATTTTTTTAAAGCCAAAGAAGGAAAAAATAGCCAAAGAAGCTAAACAGATACCTCACCAAAGAAGGCATACATATGGTCAGTAACCACACAGAGGGAAGTTCAGCATCACATTACTAAGGAATTGCAGATTAAAACAATGAGACAGCCCCTTAAATACCTATTAAAATTACAAAAAGCCCAAACACAGTACAGTGAGAATATATGGAACAGGAGGAGCACTCATTCACTACTAGTGGAAATTCAAAATGGTGCGGCCACTCTGGAAGACAGACTGGAAGCTTCCTATGAAATGAAGCATACCTCTATCATATAATCCAGCAACTACATGGTTGGGGTTTACCCTATATGAACTGAAAATGTATAGTACTAACACAAAAGTCTGTACACAGAAGACCAGAGATGCTTATTTATACTCACAGAAACCCAGAGGAAACCAAGACATCCTCCAATAGGTGAAAAGTAAATTGTGCTACTTTCATACAATGGAATATTTTTAGCATATTAATAAAGGAGCTATCAAGCCATGAAAAGATATGGAAGAACCTCAAGTGCATATTATTTAGTGGAAGAAGAAAGTCTAAAAAAGACTTCATGCTGTGTGACTCCAACTTGTGACATTCTGGAAAAAGTAAAGCTATGGAAACAGAAAAAACATCAGTGATTGTCAGGGATTCAGGAGCAGAGAAATGCACAGGCAGAGGATAGAGGATATCTGAGCAGAGCAACTATCCTGGATGATACCATAACGGTAAGCATGTAGCATCAAACATTTGTCCAAAGCCATCAAGAATGACCCCCACTAAAAACTGTACTCCTGAGGGACAATGATGTCCATGCAGGTTCCTCAGCAACAGCAAGTGACTCTGGTGCTGTGTTCTGACAGGGGTGGCAGCAAGGGTAAGGCAGCAGGCTGTCTGTGAACACTATACTCTGCCAGGTGGCAAGATTTTGCTATGTGTGAACCTAAAAATATTCTATGAAATAAAGGCTGCTTTTAAAAAACATTCTGGAGGGGGGAAAATTCTGTTCATTTAAAAACACCCTTTTAATAATTTTATTGTATACACTGAGTTATAAAAAGCAATTTTAATTCAGTGATTCTACAACATTGTGCACATGAACCACACAGAATAAACACTATTTCCTTAATTTTTTCTAGTAACTATCAGCTAGTAACATTTTAATACAAAGGTAAGAAGTTATGCAAAACAAATGCCTATAAACCTGTCACCACCTTACATCTGAATCTTCCTTACATACGTGCGGGTGTGAAGAAGTTTCTTAGGGAGTGCTCTTGAGAACCACTGTGAAAGCTAAAGGAGAGGACTGGGCAACAGGACAAGCTGCACTGTGACACTGTTGACAAACGGCTGTGTTGACAGAGACTGCTGGGCAATGAAGCAGGTGCGTGGAGTCGCTGCTCTACACATTCTTACTGCAGGACTATTCTCCTAATTTCCAAGGTTCCTTCACTGTGACATTATGTCAGACAGAATCCACATGGATTTTTAGGTTGCTATTATTGTTTTTAATTCTGAAAACAAACTGACAGGACTAATGTTTTCATTTCTGTTTTTAATTGAACTCTGAAAATAACCATATTTAAAAAGTAAAATACCTATCTAATAAGAACCTACATGATACAAAAAAAATAAAAACAATGATAAGGTGATCTAAGACAAAAGTGAGAAAAGAAAATGACACTGTAAATCTGAATACTCTTTAGCCTCTTACTGTATTTCTTTAGGCAATCACGGGCTAAAGAACCTTACAAGTACAAAATACTTTGACAGATCCCCTTCAGACTCTCCAGTCCTGGAGCAAGATTAACCCTTTCCCTACTTACCCCTCCTACCAAGTTCATCACACTTTAAATCATGTGTTCAATGTCTGTCTTCTCCTGTCTGTTTGCCCACAGGTCTATGTTGCTTTCCTCTGTGAACTCAATACCGACCTTGTGGTTGATATTCAGCTAGTCCTGTGCCTCTATCACTGATAATTTATCACTTAATTATGTATAAGGATGGGTGCCTAAGCAGTATATAAATTTGTTAAATCACTAAAATAGATACCCGTTATCCTTTTAGAGAATATATATAGCCTACTAACTAGATTTGGTTCCAAACAGTAAAATGAGAACATTTTTCTTTTACATATGAGCCACAAACCTTTATGAAGCTGAGACAGCACACTTGTTGAGGGGGAGAGTTTAAAGAGATTATCATGTAGCATAGCACAGAATGACTTGCCTATAATCCCAGTACTTTGAGAGGCTGAGACAGGAGGATATCAGGATCAAGCCCAGCCTGGGTAATTTACAGAAACTCTATCCCAAAATTTAAAAATAATAAATACTAAGATTAAAAGGGGCTGGAGATGTACTCCAGTTTAAAGGCCTAGGTTCAATGACCAGTAACACACACACACACACACACACACACACACACACACACACACACACACACACACAGTTATCTTCTCTGTACTCTTTCAGAGCCAAACTCTGAAAAGAATAGAAACCCGTTACACTGCCTCACCTTCCTCACCTTCCCTTCCCTCCTTCCACACGCACATCAGAGCAAACAGGCTTTCACTTCCACTCTGAATCCATTTCCTCACAGTAACCAACAATCCTGTACAGTTCAAGTCCAACAAGCCCACTTACTCCTCTCTCTGATTTAACCTCAAGTACTCTTGACACAGTTTTTGCTATTCAGTTTCTTTGGGTTCCTCCTGGGATAGCAACTGCACACTCAGGCAGGGAACAACCACAAACTATCGAAGGAAAACCACTGGGCTCTGCTTTAACCCTGAAAAGCTACTCACAACCTGAGAGCAAGGATAATTTAAACCCAGTCATCTTTGGAAACTCATGGGATGCAGGGAGAAGGGACTGAAAAGGTTTTATTTCTGAACTCCACCAAAATAAAACAGGAAGAATAAAGTTACCTATCCTTATTTTAACATACATTTTGTAATAATAAATGTATTTCTGTACTTAATTTGTATTTAAATGTTTCTGTACTTAAAATACTTTAACCTCTTCAGTAAATACAGCAGCTTTTAATCATGACCAGAAATGTCATGACATTAATTATAATATTAAAAACAGTCAATTTATTTTACTATAATAGACCAGATTCTCAGAACAAATTGGCAAGAAACACAATTTTACTGAATTCACTGTACAACAATTTTATTTTAGAACCACACCAAAATTAGCTTCCTTGCAAAAGAAATTAAAATTTCTATGTGAATAAGGTTCAATTTCTTTCATCAATGCTGCACAGTGGACTCTAAAACATGACTTGTTCCTTCATACTAGTATCACAGTTTCTCAAATGTGACAGACAGTTCTGCCATCTGCCAATGGATACCGTATCAATAATAGAGACTCCTGCCATCTGCCAATGGATACAGTATCAATAATCCTGAAAGTTGCTTTCACTCCACAGAAAATGTCTTTGACATCTTATTAGTCAACAAAACAATTTCTAAAAGCATTAAAAAAATAAGTCAGACTGAACTAATAACATGACACAGATGCTAACTGCAAACACCAGCCTGTATTGTTTGTTCTTAGTGTGCTCTCTGGCTCTGTAGTATTGACAGAAAAAAAAAAAAAAAAAAAAAAAAGAATCACTTTGTTAACAGGATCCCTTCTGAAGATGGAGGCCAATGCTCAGTGGCACAAATCAGCCCAAACTGGAAACTGAACTTAGTTGGAGTACTAACACCCTAACAGTCTATGGATTTTAATTATGGTTTTAAAAGCTATAAAATTTACCATCAGAATCATTTTTAAGTATAAAGTCTAGTGGTGCTAACTATATTCACATTTAAAAAAAAAAAAAAAAAAAAAAAACTGAGACAGGGTCTCACTATGTGGTTCCACCTGGTCCCTGAAATCACTAAATTGCCCTGGTTGGCCTCGACCTCCCTGAGATCCTCCTGCCTCAGCCTGAATGTTGGGATTACAGTTGCATGCCACTATGTCCAGCATACATTCACATTGTGTGGTAATAGTTGCAGGTAAAAAAGATAGTTCTTTTTTTTTATTAAATCTTTTGTTTATTTGGTACAGGGTCTCACTACACAGCTTGGACTCATAGTGATCCTCTTGTCTCAACCTCCCCAGCACTGGGATTACAGCACTGCACCACTATGCCCGGTTTCAGTGGCCAGCACAGCACACCTGGGGTTTCAGGACCAGTACAGCATGTGGTACCAGGAATGGAACCCAGGTCCTTAACCTTGCCAAGCAGGTATTTATACCATTCAGCTATCTCCCCAACCCCAATAGCTCCTAACTTTATTAGTAAAAAGTTGTGTTTAATTTTTTAAAATGTTACCTTCTTCATAAACAAAACCAGTTAGCTACAATGGGGGGGGGATACCAGAAATCGAACTCATGACCTCATGCTTGCCAAGCTAATGCTGTGCTGCTGAGCTATATCCCTGGCAAACCACTTAACTACAGAAAGAACTGCTTAAATTTCAAAAGTAAGGGTTTGAGGTAAGCCATCTTGATTTTGTTATATCATAAATATATACATAAGCAATGGCCAATAAGTGTTCATTTCTCAAATATGAGACAACCTGAGTACGGAAGTAGATACAGGTAGTAAGAGATGACAGCCTGTTAAATAAGGTGACCTGAGTTCACAAATACATGAATGAACAAGGGGATGTTCTTCCATGTAGTATAGTGATGGCAAACCTATGGCACACATGTTATCTGTTTTTAAGATAAAAGATAATATATGTTGTTTTCTTCTAAACAAAAACAATATTCAGGTTTAACTGAAGAGGTTGCACTTCATCATAGTAACCATTTCTCAGGCAAGAATGACCAACAGATGCTAAGACTGGCCAGGAAAAGCACACAACAAAAAAGTTAATGTCAGTGTATCTTCCCACCTAGGAGGTAAAAATTACAAAGGGAGGGATAATTACTTTCAAGTGCAGCAATCTGGTAAACAAGTCACAGCCTAAATGACTTAACCTAAGCGACTAAAGTTTACATCATCACTAATGCGATAAACCAACAAACATCATGTGCCTCCTAACACAGCACACTGAGAATTGCAAGATCACTTCTGTGATATCCCAGTCAGGAACACAGGACCTGAGTCTAACTATGAGAGATGCTAAAACTAATTGTGCAACCTCTGCAAATCCGGCCTGCCCTCTTCAAAAACATCAGAGTTATCAAAGCCAAAGGAAGGCTGAGGAACTTTTTTTAACAAAGACTTAAGAAACATTAAAACTGTATGCCACGTATCTGGAAGGTCTTAGACCAGAACAGGAAAAATTGCTATAAACAATATTAACAAAATAACTAGCCAGGCATGGTGGCGCATGCCTGTAATCCCAGCACTCGGGAGGCTGAGGCAGGAGGATTGTTGTGAGTTCGAGACCAGCCTGAGCTACAAAGTGAGCTTAAGGCCAGCCTGAACTGCATAGTGAGACCCTGTCTCAAAAAAAAAAGACAAAAAAATAAAATAAAATAAATAAATAAAATAAAAAAAATAAAACACACAATCACGAGTAAAGGGCATGTCTGCACCATACTCTCAAATAGTTTAGAAAGGTAATACAATAGTCTGTATTATGTAGAAAGAGAAAGCAAATGTGCCTAACTGCTATGACTTGGTGAAAATCAGGAAAGGGTTTTGGAAATTCTTTTTACTTTGTTGCAGTTTTTCTGTGAGTTTGAAATTCTTTCCAAATTTAAGAAGCTATATATGTGTTATTTATATCTAGATCCATCTTAGAAGTATTCCCCTATTTCTTACCTGCTTGTACTGAAAAGTTGTAAAACATACTAAGACTTTAGAGCAGGTCCTCTACTAAACTTGACTTCCAACTTTAAAATAAGTCAAGGTCAAAGTCCTGGACAAGCCACAGCAGAAGTTTGGAACCTAGCTATACTGGCCAACTGGGGATAGTAAGAGTTACTTAAACTAACCATTCTCTTTTCAGTTTTATGAAAATACTGAGTTTTAAATTCCCTCAGCACAATTACACCAGACATATAAACTGCCCACGAAGGGAAGTGCCTTCCAATTTTTGCAGAGACAAGCAAGCATTCTCCTGAAAGTCTCTAGTTCCTGGATTTTACCCAAAAAACGTGAATCTAACTTTTTTATGTCTACTTCCTCTAAAGAAAAAAGAAAATCTCTGGGAGGAAAGGCAGGACTCTGACCCAAAGAATGTAACTTTGAACTTTTAAGAGGAAGCACAGTCAGAGTTTTTTATGAAACAATGAGCAGGGGTGGGGCAGGGGGAGATGTCTCTGAACATCCACAAAGAACAGCGAGTTGCAAAATGCAACTCTCAAAAAAAAAAAAAAAAAAAAATTGCGAAATAACAGGAAAAATTTTCACCTAAAGTTGGCAACCCTGTCTAACCTGACTGAGATGTAAATGAGAAAAACGTACAGAAGCCACAACGTAAATGACTGACTTGTCAGTACCCACCTACCGTTTCCCCCAATATTTGCATCTTGTGAGTCCTCCGAAGGAGAGAGAGAATTGCGCTGGACTTGGTATCTGGCACTCCCCGAGGCATCAAGACACCTGTCACAGTCGACGGTGCCCTTGCTACTTAACCAACAACCTGATGTTCTAGGCGCAGATCGGCTGGCACCAGTATGGATTACCTGTCCGGCCAGGGAAGGGCGCTCCAGGGTCCCGCGGATCGGGTTCTGACACTGCTGGGGCCTCTCGACCCTTTGTCACCCAGCGCGGGCACTCCTATACCTGCAGGTGCTCAGAAGAAGCCCTGGGTGGGCGGGGACAGGAGAGGAGGAGGAGCCGCAGGCCCTGACCCGCGCGGGCGCCCGGAAGACGTCCGAGCAGGCCCCAAACTTGGGGCCCGCGACCTTCGCAAGACCCCCACGGAGACTGCAAGTGACGTCGCGACGCCCCCACTCAGCCTCCGTCCGGACTCACCGCTCGCCGGAGGTGCCCTGGAACTGCCGCTCGGAGCATGGTCTCGACTGCCAACAGCCCAGGGGTCCCTCCACCTCAATCTCCGGAACCCTAGCGCTGCTGGGGTAATCCACTCTCGCGATACAGGCGAACAACTTGAGCTCGCCGTTCCCACCTGCCCATTGGGCGGCTGCGCAGCCAATAAGGACGGCGGATGGATAGGGGCGGGGTTTATAAGTAGGGCAAAGGTGAGTTGTGTCCAGGGGCGTCGCAGCTGCTGGTGTTTGGGCTGCTCTCGTCCGGATCCCCAAGGGGGGCAGTGTCGAGTGCCAAGGCCAATGGCTGACTGATCATCTGTCCCCACAAAGGCTGCCCTTGCTCTCCCGTTTCTTTTAGTCACCGTTGGAGCGCCGCCCCCGTACTGTGTTACACTCCTCCAGAGGAGGAAAATTCAATCAACTGATACGGACTTTGGACACCGTCCCGTTTTGTCCACCCTCCAAGATCTCCGCGATGCCTTCAACACCAGTCCCCTAAAGTCAAACTAGCTGCCATGGAAGTGGGAGGAGAGCAAAGGTTATTTAAGTAAAAACCAGAAAGAGTATTTTTGTTAGAAACCAGGTTTTTAAAATTATGATATATAAGGGCTGGGGAGATAGCTCAGTAGAATAAGTACTTGCCTGGGAAGTGCAAGGTCCTGAGTTAAATCCCCAATACCGCAATATATATATATATATATATATATATATATATATATATATATATATATATATATATATATATATATGATATATAATAGCATTCTTGCCCGCCTCCCCATCAAAGACAAAGCAAAACACAACCGAGGAGAGATTTCCCCAAGGATAAAGTTGGCAACTCCCAGACCTCTGCCACCCACACCCTAAGGGCAGCAGTGGATCACGGAACAGCAGGGCAGTGCAGAAGAAGTAGTTTCCATTATGTGGCTCATTATTTGGCTCAATTCAGTGAGCAATTGCAGAAATATTTGTCCAACGCAGAAACAGAGCAGAAGGACGACAGAAGGGGGAGTTGCCACAGTCTGCCTCTGATCAGCTTGAAAAAAAAAAAAAAAAAAAAAACCTTTTCCTCCCAACAGGTCAATTTCAAAAGCAGTCCCTCCAGGATTCCTGGTGGGAACAGAAGAAGAAGGTGATGGGACAGACTAAGCTGGTGCCACGGATATCTGGGAGTCACATTACCTCCTTGTCATCCATTCCACATTCCCCTCTGTCTGCCCAGGGATCCAGTAGAGTTAGGCTTACTTGAGGTCTTGTACCTGAAAATTCTTGACCTCACTACCAGGCCCTTCTCACGCCAGGGTTGTTGCACTGTGCTTGTCTGTCTGCTGTCACAACAGTCAATGAATGCTAAAAAAATAAATAAATAAATCCCAGATGAGTTCTCTGGGCTAAATGAGACTCCTTCTTGTCTTTGGGTCCCTGGTGTAAGGCACCTAAAGTGTTCAGGAGGCAGCTGGAGTCAACAGCTTTATAGGATTCTTGCTAAGTCCTGTGATGGAGGAAATCCCCCTCCCCCTTTGGAGATGATAACCTCTGATCCTTCAGGGCCAAGTTATAGCATCATAGATACACATGGCATCTTGGAAGATGAACCCATCTTAAAGCACTGCTTCCATGATGCAAGTTCCAGTGGGCCTTCAGCAGACCAGCCCAGCCCATCAGCCCAGCTGGGTCTGGACAACACAGTTTGTGGCTCATTCAGGCAATCCTGTGATCATGCACTCATTCCTGCACCTCCATTGCAGAAAGTAAATTGGGACTGTGATTGGATGAAATGTTGCCTGAGATCCAGTGCTGGGAAATCAGTGGTGCTGGCTGAGGTCTAGCAGGAGGGAAAGGTAAACAATACCCAGAATATAGTAGTTCTGTCAGGATGAATTATAGCTCTGCCAGGGTGGAGGGGTCAACTGTCACCCCAAGACAAGGACTCATCCAGCACAGCAGAAGCCACAGCCTTTGTAGTGAGAGCCTACACTGCTAGATTTTTCTGCCTCTGTCTCTGCCACTATGATCACTTGGTGTACTGTGGCTGATGACAGAGTCTAGCTGAAGTTAAATGGTCAAGACATTTTTGTCTTCCTAATTATAATTGTCTCTTCCATGGTAGAGGCTTTCTGGTGGGTGTAAACATGTGGTATACAAAGATCTTTATACTTTGCCCTGATCCATATATCTAACCTCATATTTCTGTCCCATAGTGACTGTCCCCAATCTTTTTTCCTTCCAGGCCACTTGTAGCCACTTGTGAGCCAAGTAGACCATTCATCACTATAGTCATCACCATTACCAAATTTGTAAACTTCTCTGCCCACACGAAACAGACGGCCAAGCGCATCTCCTAAAGCTCTGCTCACAAGGTTTCCCTTCACCATTGTCCTTCAAAGCTGCTATCAAAGGCCAGCCAGATAGCTCAGCAGGCTAAAGTGCCTGCTTAGGCAGATACAGGGACCAGGGTTCAATCCCTGGCATGCTGTGCCGGCCCCAAACCAGGGCACACTGAGACGTGTATAAGACTGTACATGGTGGTGCACACCTGTAATCCTAGTGCTTGGGAGACTGAAAACAGGAGGATCACTGAGTCTGATCTGTGTAATGAGACCCTGTAGACCCTGTAGTAAGTACATTTTTTAAAAAGCTACTATCAAGCAAGACTTGCAACTGCTCTCCATTCTCAGCTTGAATTAACAGAACCTCTGATATGAGATTTTTCCCTGTGCAGTCCAGCAGTTTGGAAGAGATCCTGCCTACAGCCATTGATGTGAACTGAGGGAGAAGGGCTGACATAGCCGTAGGTACAAGGTCCAGGCTTCCAGCCTATGCACCTTACTGTGCCATTAGGTCATAACTGTGCTCAGTCCCAGAGATACCTGTTCATCCTAGAATGAACTGTTGCTGCCTGGCTGATGTTGTGTAATGCCTGATGTGTGGTCACTTACTTGTGATCTGGCCAAGTAGGACACCAAGAGTGTTTTTCTAAAGGTCCATAAATCTCTGTTTCATGTTGTATGGTCCTGCTGTACTGGTGCAGAGGGCTGTGCTGGAATTCTCCCTGTGGAGTTCACCATACATTTTGTATAGCATCTAATACTGGTGGCACTGAGAGGGTACAAATAGTCAAGTATCAGGACTGGCTGCTCTACAGCTTGGGACTGTTACAAATCTTTTCTGCTCTGAGCTCCACTTACAGCTGATGGCCCTTTGTGCCACCAGGTATACAGTCATTTTGAGATGTGGAATATATTCTGTCTAGAATCTAAAGAGGTCTCTCAAGCCTTATGATTTTTCCTTCATAGTGGGAGGTGCAAGATGCAATCACTTGTCCTTTTCTCTGGATGGAATGCCCTGGTGTGCCCTGGACTCTGAACTTGTCAACACCTTCCTGATGTGGCAGGCCCCTTGGTGCATCTCCTACCGTCTAAAGCATTTATGTCAGATGAAGGCCTCTAAAATATCAGCTTCTCCGTGTCCATCTGCTTAATCAGTGTGATGTAACAGATCGATGCCATGTTCTTCAGAGTGTCCAGATGGCCCACATCTCTGCAAGCTGTGTTCTGACAGATGCTGACAGTTACCATAGCTCCGGGGCAAAACTGTGCATATATATACTGTTGTTTGTTCCCTATGGATGCATGCTGTTTCAAATGCACTTTTCTTACAGCAATAGCAAAGAACTCACTCACCAAGGAGTTGTCTACATAAAAGGCTCTTGAGGCTGTGTTCCTCCATTCTAGTAAAGACACCGACAATTGGAGGACTGGCTGCCATAGGGTGGCTTGTGTGAGTTTATGTCTTCTACTGTCTGCTGTTCTTCTCTAGGCCCCATCTGGTGTCTACAGGGACATTACTTGTGAATTAAAAGGAAAATGATACTTAGAGGCAAAATCCTTAAAGCTTGCCCTGTTGTACATTGTCAAAGTGGTTTTCTAACTTTTTTTTTTGTCTAACTTTGATGTTCTTAATCACCTGCCAATCATTCCTACTGTTTTATAATATGTCCCTAAAGCATCCTAGGGGACTTTAACAGTTGTCACCCTGTGCCCTTGCTTCTGCAGTTATTATTTCACCCATGTTCCTTGCTTGTCTAGTACGTGCCCTTCCAGAAGCAAACCATCTTAGTCCACTGCAAGTGAAACTTTCAACAACTAGACCATCAGTCACCTTGTGCTATGGGATGACTGTGTTGCAGCTCTGAGAAGTGATGAGGTCCTCAGTGCCAGTGTGGCAAAGAATAATATTACTTCCAAGGTCCCTCATGTCACCTGCTTTCTTAGGTCACTCTTCCTTCTCTTGGAAGTAGGCTCTGAGAGTGTTAGGAGCACACAGACTTTATTAGGGTGTGCATTTAGTATCTATGCCTATGTAAGGGAAACAGCAGAAGCAGAGTTGGGCAGAGGAAGAAGCAGACACCAGTAGGTAGGTTGAACAGTAACAGTACAAGAACTGTTCTGTGGCTGCATTGGATTACAAAGCATTGCATAAGCATGCTAAGTAAACCATGATATATGTCTACATTAACATACATAAGCAGTCACCATAATATTCCAAGACATAGAACCACCATCAAAAAATTAGAAATTTTAAATGAAATGTGTTAGCTAATGTGGTACATTTAAAACAATATCTTATCACATCAGAATTCTTCACAGATATAAATAATGAAAATTGATCTCTGATAGAAGTACCTTCCAAGTGGCTTATTAGTCAAATAAGGAAAGCCAATAACTCATGGGGAGTTAAACTGTGTTGGACTGTAGTGGCTGACTAGGTTTGTGCTGAGACAATTGCTCGTCACTGTGAGATTGTAGAGAAGTGTGGAGGACAAGGGGAGAAACACTAGCAAAAATTAGAAGCCAAGGGAAATCATTTCAAGGGGTTTTCTACAGCGTTTCATGAATTCGGGTGCTGCCAGTGCTGTTCAGTTAGTGTTATCTATTGAAGGATCTTAATGCCATATATTTGAAGAGACTGTAGAATTGGCCTTGGGAATAATCTAAAGAGGACAATGTAATGTCTAAAAGAACTGAGACAGCATAAGTATAATCTGAAGTTGAATCAGCTGAGATGTAGTACAGTTGATGTTGGAAGAATATGTATAGAATAGGAAAAGTCCTCATCAGGAAAATTTGAAAGCTTATAAAAATATATGGTGTGTAACTCCTTTCATTCCATTTATTGTACGATGCATCAGCAGGTGCTTGTTGAAAATATTTTGAATCTATTGTGTGTTGCTGTGTAATGGAATTAGTGATGAATTTCATTTGTCCTCCTGGACTATTGTCAGTTCTCTAAAGTTTTTTCAAAAATAGAAGGTTGTCTCGTCCAGCAGGTCAGTCAACGCAGGTCACCTAGGGGAGGAAAGGGGACTGGCGAAGACAAAGAACAGGTGTGTGAGAAATGGAGACAAGACAGGATTCTGATTAAGTCTCATTTATTCAAGGAAGCGATACAGCTTATATAGCAGAGGGAAGGGAAGTCAACGTCACTAATGATGTAGGTATATTAGGGTAATGCTATAGGCTAACAATACTCAGGTGATCAACTAAAAGAGCATGTGACAGGAAGTCTAACCAAAGGAACACGAGGCAGAAAGTCATGATGCAGCAATTCTACAGGAAATGTAACTTATATCCATAAAAAGAATAGAAACGAAGGCTTCCGGACTACGGTGCCCTCCACAGAAGGTGAATATTCTGATTTGCCCTGCCACACACCAGCTTGATAGGTTGGCCATAGGCCTAGGTTTAAATGTACTCAGATGGTCACCACAGTTTACTTTATAAAGTATAAGTCACCCCCACCATCTCTGCTGAACACTCTCTCACTGGCCGGGGTAAAATCTAAAAGCTCTTTCTATGGCTTCAACTGCCAGCTTGGCCTGGACTCCAACCTATCTCCTCTCAGCGGTCCGCAAATGCACATGTCTCTACACTACTTGGTTCTTTTATACTTTGTACATCTCCTGTTTGGACTGCCCTTCCTTCTGGGCTACTTGGTTTGCTTCCACTTTCTGCTCAGTCTCAGCTTAGAGACTGTCCTCTTAGGACAGTCTTCTCCTGAACTGTCATGCTGTTCCCTGTTCTTCTCATTTCTGTACTGTTATGATTTGTGTCCAGTTGTTCCCCCAAAGCCTCATGCAGTCATGGGGTATCTTCTAGAGTTTATGATTACTTCATGATCCACTGCTGGGATTATGGATGTGAGTGCTACACCACCCTGGGGCAGATAATCTGTATTACAATGTAAGGACAGGAAAGAGGCTTGCAAAGAGCCACAGCCCCTGCTGTTCCTTTTGTTCTTTGCTGTTTTCTGCCAGGCTGAAAACATGGCAGAAATCCTCTGCCGTGTGCTGCTTTGCCTTGGAGCCAGCTGAGTATGGACTGAAACCTCCACTAACGGAGCTAAGTAAACCTTTCCTTCCTTCATTCTGGGTGTGGGGTATTTTGTCTCAGCAATGAGAGAAGAGTAACTGAGACACTTATTATGCTTTAGTCTTCACAGCAAGGCCTTTGCTCTGCTCACTGTTGTAGACTGACATCCAGAATAATGCCTGGTGCATGGAAGTACTCAGTACACAATTTCTGAATGAGCAATAAATGGTGAGTGAGAGAACTACGGCGCATTTGCCCATGCAGCATTCTGAGACTGCGTGGTCTTCAGTTAGCTCTCCTGGCTGCTTCTCTCTCTGCCATTTGCTATTTTTTTTTTATTGATTGTCTCTAGAAACAGATTTATTGAGCTACAACTCACACACTATACCTTTTACTTAGTTAATGTATGCAAACCAATGATTTTTGGTAATTTATAGTATCGTACAACCATCATCATGGCCAATTTGAGTGTTCACATCACCCAGCCAGGTAGTGGTAAGGATAAGGATGTAGAGAAATCGGTGCCCTGGCACACTGCTGCTGAGGGTCCTCATGATGCCTCGATAAACAGTCCTGTGGGCACTGAAAACATTAAACATGTACCCTGTGACCCAGAAATACCACTGCTAGGCCTCTGCTTGAGAGAAATAAAACTATAGTCCTGCAAAAACTTGTGAGTGAATGTTCATAGCAATGTTATTCCTAACAGTTGAAAAAGTGAAATAACCCAAACTCATCAAACTGATACACAATACAGTATGTCCACACAATATAAGGTCATGCAGTAATAAGACCTCATATACAGATACACAGGATAGTATAGCTGAGCCCTGAAAATATCATCTTACATGAAAGAAACCAGTTGTAGGGCTGGGAAGATAGCTCAGTGGTCTAGGCACCTGCCTGGCGAGCACAAGGACATGGATTCAGTCCCCAATACTGTATGCCGTGCTAGCCAGGGCCCACCACGTAGGCCACCAAAACTGAACATAGTGACACACACCTATAATCCCAGTGCTGGGGAGGCTGAAACAGGAGGATCACTATGAATCTGAGCTATATAGCAAGATCCTGTACCACGTACATAAATGAAAGAAAGAAAGAAAGAAAGAAAGAAAGAAAGAAAGAAAGAAAGAAAGAAAGAAAGAGAAGATTGGCATACTTACTGCGCTGTGTGATCCATTTATTTGAAATGTCCAGAATAGACAGATCCAGGAGCAAAGTAGATCAGCGTTGCTCAGGGTTGGGAAGGAGACCTGGGGAGGGGCTGCTAATGGCTACGTTCTTGACCCGTGGCTGTGTCTGTGCAACGATGAGAATATGCAAAAAGGCCAACCTTGAATTTTGCACTTCAAACAGATAAATTCAGAGTGTAAGAATCTAATCTCAATGAAACTGGATATAGAAGAACCAGACCCTTTGAGGATAAGGAAAATTAAGTCCCCTCATTTATTTTCTCTCTGAAAAAGTAAAACAGTCAAAAAAAAGAAAAACCCAATCATGTAACTTAGGAGTTATAAACAGCTGTCACATGTCTCGCAGCCCAACCTTCGCTTGCCAGGGCTGATGGGCTCTGGCCTGCTCGGCACAGTGTACTCTGCTCTCCCTTTATTCTCTGCTCTGCTTATATGGCCGTGGTCACTGCTTCTCACAGCTGCTCCACAGCATTTAATGGAAGGAGGCTCAGGATTTGTTCAGAAGCTGGCTTTGCACTATTTTTTACTGAATGTTTGAAAGATAGTGCAGATTGGGCCCCGAGCCTTGCTTCTAAGGAATCGCTCCCTCATTTCAGTGTGAGCTACAGAGAAACCAAGTTTCTCTAGATTTTCCTACACCTGCTGTGTGTTTTCCAAGCTCATCTGTATTCTCAATGTCAATTACTTTGCAAGACATTCTACCTTTGTAAATACCACACATGAAAATAGATCTACCCTGCTAGTATGTCTGCCAACAACTTTTTTTTTTTAATACTAAAAACACCCACACATGATTTTAACTTTTGGATTCTCTTTTCAGCTTATCCATTCCTCCCATGTGTTGTCACTTCTCTATTTGAAAACCATGACCGTGAAACCTTGAACATTTATGGGTTATGCAAACAGCTTCCCGTGGTATATTTTCAATAATCACTACTCTTATTATTACCAGATGTTGAAATCCCAAATGATAACAGAGTGACAGGCTTAAGAGTAGGCTTATTTGAGCAATTATTTTTATTCTCTGTGAGATAGCAGGTGCTTTCTCTGGTCTGTACTCAGTTTCTCTGTTTAGCTGAGCCCTTTCTCACAAGTGTCTTAATTGTAGAGATCCTCTGATTCTTCTTTGGTAAATGCCTTACTCAAAGGGTTTAGGTGAGGTTTGGGTAGAATTACATTGTATTCGTTCCCTAGTGCTGCATAGCAAATAATTTCCAAAGGTCATTTGCTTGAAACATCTTATCCTGTTTTGTTGAGAGTCAGGAGTCACGGAGTAGCTTGGTGGGACAGTTCCAATTGGAGACTTTTTCTAATATAAAAGCTGAGCATTTTCCTCATTTCGTTGCTTGAATTCAGAACAGTGGCCAGAGCTGTGGAAGGGGGGGGGGTTAAGGAGGAGGGAGAGAAAAAGAGAGAGAGGGAGAGGAAGAGGGAAAGAGGGAGAGAGACAGAGGGAAATGGAAAGAGAGATGAAAGTAGAGAGACGAGACTGCAGTATTTTATAACACGAACTTAGTAATGATACACTATGATGACTGCTAAATTTTCTTGTCACATTAATCAGTGTAGGTGATACTTCACCAGATAAAAATAACAGAATGCAGGGATCATTGTTGGGGGCCTCCTTAAAAGCTGTCTGCCACCCACAATGAAAGCACCCGTAGGATATCTGTATGCTATTAATTAAACAGCCTCTTTTTTGAGACAGCATCTTGTTGTGTAGCTCAGCCTGACCTTGAATTCATTATGTAGGCCAGGCTGTCCTCAAACTGATAGCGATCCTCCGGCCTCAGCCTTCCAGGCACTGGCATTACAGGAGCATATCTGAGCATTGACACCAAGAATCTCCACCGAAGTGTTGAGGGAATGGAGAGAAAGATGCGCGAAGTAGGTCTGGTGGTGCCCACCCTGTGCAGTGTGGCTTTGCTGACTTGCAGCTACATCTGTACATGCGGCAGCACCAGTGCCTCCAAGGTCCTGAGCTCCTAGTCTCTAGTGACAGCAGCTAAGGGGAGACCTCTGTCTTGCAAGGTCCTTTTCCTGAGCTTAATGTAATGGGCATGTAAGTGTGGGGTGAGTACAAAGGCCACTTTGCATTTTAAACCTTTAGTATGTGCTTTGACTTCTCCCAGCTTGTCTCAATTAGGAGCCTTTACTTTCTTGATATTGCACTTGTGTTTAAATATTTAAATTTTTGGCTCTCAGAGGAGAGATATATGATTCATGGGATTAATAGCAAAGGATTTGGGTATCTTATCAAATCAGCCCTACATCTTGCTAACCTTTACAGTAATGAAATACATTTGAGGTTCACATATGAATGTCAAGGCCTTTTTCTATCTTTCTAATATGCACATGGGTGGAAATGCACTGAAACTGTCCCTGCTTCCAAGGAACCCTGAGGTCCCCAAGAGAGCCAGTTAGGTTTCAGTGGCTGTCAGCTTTCTGTCTGCTGCCCTTGGCCAGGCTTCCAGGTCCTAAATGTTTTGTGGCCCAACAATGGATCCTAAGCCCAAGTTCTGCACCAGCTGTGCAGGATGCAAGGGTGGAGGGTGATATCAGCTCTGGCCTCAGGGATTTGGTGAAAGGCATGTGTCACAGAGGTGTCTCCTCCCTGATCCAAGGCTGGAACCATGCCTGTTTTGCCAGGAAACTCAGTCCCTTGCACTTGCCAGGGAAGCGCTTATTCCACTGAGCCATCTCCCCGCCCTCCATGCCTGTTTTGTTAGTGGCTATGAGCTCTGTGCTTGGATGAGAGATTTTGAGGAATCTCCATTAGTTCTCACGGGGCCTGGGTATCTCCACACCTTGCTGCCATGGAAGGGTGATGACTGAGTCTCTGGACCAAGAGCACTGGCCAGGCCTGCCACGGTGCCCACCATGTCTCTGCAAACCCGCATTCACTGCCTGCTTCACCACCAAACTCCATCCACTGGCTCCTCATCTGCAGCCAAAGTTTTCTTTATTTTGCTGTCCAAGACGAGACTATGGTGGTGTAATGAGTTTCTCACACCCGCTCATGGGAAAGCCTGATTTTTCTGAAGTGGGGTTCCTCCTTCCTAGGGGTAATGGGTTGCTTTTTGTGTGAAATTGTCATCATGTCTCTATTGTTTTAATGTCATGCCTGGTGTCACAGTCATATGTGGCAACCATAGGTTTTTTGTTGTTGTTGTTGTTGTTGTTTTCTTGATTCCTGAATTCCAAAAATCTAAGACCCAGGGCCAAATAACTCAGCGTATTAAAGCACCTGCAAACAGGCGCAGGGGGCAGGGGCCGGGTTCCATCCCTGGGCCTGCGGTGCCAGCCCCGCCCCCAGGGCTTGCTGAGATGGCAATGGAGACTGGGAGTGGTGGCACGTGCCTGTAATCCCAGCTCTTGGGAGGCTGTAAACAGGTGGATCACTATGAGTCTGATCTAGTGAGACCCTGAATACCCTGTAGACTCTTGCCTAAAATACAAAAAATAAAGGACAAAAATCTAAGAACTGCTGTCCAAAAATAGCCATCCCTCATTCTTGAGGCTTTTTTCAGCTATTTAAGGCTCATTTTTCTTATAAAAAAAAAAAAAGCACTTTAGATATTTCACCATAAAGTTATACATAGGACAAATGGTGAATTTGAAAAAAGCTACAAGGAAGAACATAATCTCCCTATAACCCCACCTCTTCGGTAAATTTAACAGTCTGAAATAATGAGAGCACTCCATGCCCTTATCAGTTCAACAAAACAAGACGTTTATTTAATAAAATTTTATATTTGCTGTTTTAATAGCTTCATAGTATCCCAATTACATAATCCTCTTCTTCCTCACTGTTATTAAACTCTGATTTGTGCTTGTATTTACGCAGATAACCCATTTAATCCTCACAACTCCTCAAAGGCCTGGGTGCTGTTAAGCTCAGGTGGTTAGAAGCAGTGAGCGGAGCATCTGGGTAGAGAGCTGAACTCTCCTGGGGTGTCCCCCAGTGAAGCTCAGCTTCTCCAACAGTAAGCTGCATGGCCCTTCCCTTCCATGGATTCATCATGATTTATTTCACTGGTCTTCCACTTTGTTCATCTATTGCGGGGACTGGCTGAAGCTGGCAAGTCATTTGGCACACAGGACAAAGCCAGCCCCTAAACACAGAAGCGCCTCAAACAAGCGCTTCCAGCTTGTTAACAGATTGCTGGGTAGAGAAGCTGAAATTCATATCATCCTCTTGGGTAGCTCCTCTCCTCAGCTTAGGGAGAGGATCTTCACCTGACCCAACTATTGTCTCTTGTCTATCTTTTCTTCATTCTCACCACAGTACCTACCCAGGATACACTGAGGGTCCAATGGGTCTCTACAATCCATATTTTCATTTTTTGATATTATGCAAATTTCAAGGACTGGGGGTACAGCTGAGTGGTAGAGCACTTGCCCAAGGTGCAGATTCCAGCACTTCAATCAATCAATCAATCAATCAATCGTCAATGGAAATAAAGTCTCAGTGTACAACCATGTGGCAAAGTCTTTGTACACATTATGTAGAAGTATTTCATTATGACAATTTGTAGCAGAAGGGTTGCTGGCCCAAAGAACTTAGGGTTTTAAAGGCTTGACCTGTTTGACGAAACTATCCTCAGAATGTTGTACTATTTCACACTTCCTCCACTGGACTATCAGAAAACCAATATTCCCATACTATGCCAACACTGGAAAATTTCAGGATTTTTTAAAATCTTTGCCAGTGTGAGAGGCCAAAAGTGCCAATTCACAAGGCTTTGTTTTTCTGTGATTACTGATAGGCAGACACACTCTGATTCTCACCACTTCATGTGTTTGTCTAATACCCTCCTCTTGAATGCCTGTGACTTGTTTCTAATGCATGGAATCTGGCAAAAGAGGAAGAGTTTTGCAGATTAATTAATGTCCTTCATCAGTTGACTTCAAATTAATAAAAAAAGAAAAAGGAAGAAGAAGAAAAACAGGAAGGGAAAGAGGGGACAAGAAGAAGTGGAAGAATAAGGGGAGGCAGAGTTGGCAGCTGGGGAAGGTCAGAAAATGAAGCTGCAGAGAAACAAATTCAGCCTCCAATCTGAAGGAACATGGAATCCTCCCACTGTGAAGTCCACATAGGAAAATAGAGCTGGAACCTGGACCTCATTGTGATACCCTGAGCAGGGAACTGGGCGGAACCCAGCTTAGCGTTCTGACTTACAGAGAATGTGTGGTAAGAAATGTGTGGTGTTTTAAGTCACTGAATCTGCATTTGTTATGCAGCATAAATCACCAAGACCACTACCAGGACTACAGTTCCCCAAATATTCTTGATTGAGTAGGCCCTTTTTTCTTCCTAGTTCATTTTTCTGTTAGCATTCATCATTTTCTAATTGATATTTTCATCCTAAGATATTGAGGGTTTCTTGGTTTGGTTTTGTGTTTAGGAATATCAATCCCTTGGTTGTCACAAACAAGAGGCAGCCACTGCATTTGAACTGGTTGAATCCTTACTTTCCACCCAATCTTTCCTCCCCAGTGAATTTGAAAAGCCCGTCCTCATCCTGGGTTTACAGGGGGGGGTAACAAATATTTGTTCCGAGAACCTATGTAGCTCTAGTATTACTTTGAATCCTTAACCTATCCCAGGAAGATTTTGGCAAATGATGTGGCTCAGAGAAAGAAAACTTCAGTTGTCTTTAAATTCACGGATAATCTCTATCACACTGGAGCATGGCTCAGCAGTCAGACCCACACATAGCATAGGTGAGGCCCTGGTTTCAATCTCTAGCGCCACATAAATAACCACAAGTCCACCAAATAATCCTTGACTTTTTCATAAAAGTCTAATCTGGCCTTTTCAATATGTAATGTTAAATCTGTTGAAAGCTCTGTATTTCTATGAGCCAATTTTCACTGTTAGGACTTTCTGTAAGACACTGGATCCCTGGCCCCACGTGCCCCTTTGGCTCCACCCCTGCCTGTGCTGAGCTGGCCACCAAGACTGGGCACGTTGGTTCACACCTGTAATCCCAGTGCTGAGGAGGGTGAACACAGGAGAATCACTATGAGTCCAAGGGGCATAGTGAGACCCTGTACCAAATACATTTAAAAAAAAAAAAAGACATTGAAATACCTAGCAAGGAAAATCATCCTTCCTTTCTCCTCTTTTATACACTTTCATTAGTCTCTCGCATTCCTTTTTTCATTATCTTTAGAATTATTTCGTCAATTCCCACAGGCAGTTTAATTATGTTTGTGCCGTATTGATTTATATTAATAGATTTATACATTTCTAGGTTGCCAAGGGAAGAAATGGCCTTGCCTGCCAGAACATGTTTGTGTCATGCATGTGTTTTCTTTGACATGGTCCCAGACAAAGCAGTTTTCTTTTTACATACACACCTCACATGTTTCTTATGTTAAATTTATAACAAAATTTTAATTCTTTTCATTCTAATATGTTAATTATAGCATATTTTATTATAGTTTATGCTATGTTATAGGAATGATTTTTATTATGTACCTTTCATTGGCAAATTTTGACAAACATCAATGAATGCATGCTATTAGAATCAATTGTTATATGGAATTTACAGTGCAGAGTATTATGTATTTTATTACTGTGTAAAAATCACATTTCCTTCATGTCAGTAAGGTGTGTAATAAATATGTGTATATTTTCAGTTCTTAACATCCTACAGCCAATTCTTAAACAACCAAACATCTGTCAGCACCCTGGTTACAGAGTGTCAGGGCTGTTTAATCTGAGCCAATCCCTGGCTCTGAATTCCTTGCCAGTGATTGGCTCACAAGTGGGTTGGCCTAAGCAGTTTGGGCCAATGGAATAGAAAAGAGGTTTCTAGGGAGGTTCTGAAAAGAAGTCAACTTCTTCTAGTCACAAACAAGGATGCCTATGGGTCTTGCAACCCTAAATAAGAACATTCTCCTTAGACAGGAGAATCTACAGACAACAGAGAAACAAAACAACCTGCTGATGACTTGGGAGAGCCACAGTGTCACTCAACTTAGGGGACTTCAGAGCTCTGCTTGTTTGAGCTGGTGCTCTGTTCATTTCACTAGGGCTTTCCTCCACCCCAAAGCAGCCATCTGACATGCACAGAGCAGAACAAGTGAGGTGTGCAGCACAGCCAGTCCCTCGCCATCGTGGTCTTGGAAAACGGCAGCACTTCCTCCTTCTACCCAGCATCCTTCCTGTGGCTGGATCCCATGTGGATTCGGCCCTTGTCCTAGCTTGCTCCTTCCTCAACCCAGGCCACATAGAAGCTTCCTTGTCACCTAGGCACAGCTCAGCTTCCACTGCTTGAGAAGCCATTTGCATCGTCAGGAGGTGAGGCTCTTCTGGCTGCCTGTGCTGTCCTGAATGTGAGCTTCCTCTTCTGGAGGGAGGGCCAGGACCAATACTCACATATCAATCCCTTCTTCCTCATGCAACCCTTCCACTCTGTAAAGCTCAGTTAGTGTTTCCTGATGAACTGACCAGCATTAATCTCCTCTGCTGCTCTTTGGAAGCTCTGGACAGCAGCCTGAGGCTGAATGAGAATTCTACAGCAATAAGAGGAGCATGATTATTTTGTTCTGAAGGCCTTTACAAGTGTAAGGCATGTCTCAAGCAGCTATAAATAACTTATACTGTCCATAATTCATCTGATCAAAACAGACCTCATCGCAGTGTGGTGGCAAAATCTGGTACAAGCTGCTTTGCTGTCACCTCCAAACCAATTACCTGCTCAGAGCTGATGAGAATCTGACTGGGTTCCCTGCTGCAGACTAAAGCCGCATACACAAGCACATTAATCACAATCTGTCCCTGATTAGACACTGGATAATCCCGTTGGATAAGAGGTGACAACCTAGATTCTATTATGTCCTGTAGTATTTTTGGAATTTACTGGTAACTTGAACCTTCAGGAGATGTTTTCCAGTGAAAGAGTATCTGCTGTAGGTTCTTCTGAGAAAACACTATGGGCTTCAGCTAGAACTATGTATTCAATGTCAGTTAATATTTCTTATTTGTTGCAGGTGACGAATAGACCAATGGGACACAAAAGTGTGGTCTTTGTTTTGAGAAACACACATATTTAATTTCTTATGACAGTGTGCTGGAAAGAATTAAAGACATCCTTCAAACATTTAAAAGGATAAGAACAAGCCAGGCATGGTGTTAAACACCTGTTCTCCCAGCATGCAGAAGGCTGAGGCAGGAGAATCACTGAGAGTTGGAAGCCAGCCTGGGCTACATAGTGAGTTCAAGGCTAGCCTGAACTACATAGCAAGACCCTGTGTCAAAAAAAAAAAAAAAAAAAAAGAAAGAAAGAAAGAAAGAAAGAAAGAAAGAAAGAAAGAAAGAAAGAAAGAAAGAAAGAAAGAAAGCGAAAATAGAAAAAGGCAAGAACTTTATGAAGGGGATAGTTTCATGTTTGAAGCCATAGGATGACTTATTTTCTGCTCATTTTTAGTGAACTTGTTTTCTGTTTACCACTGGCCTGATGGCACATGCCTGTAATCCTAGCCCTTGGGTTGTCAGTTCAAGACCAGTCTGGGCTACAAAGTGAGCTGAAGGCCATCCTGAGCTGCATAGTGAGACTCTCAAAAGACAAAGAGAGAAAAAGAGAGAGAGAGAGAGAGAGAGAGAGAGAGAGAGAGAGAGAGAGAGAGAGAGAGAGAGAGAGAGAGGCGGGCAGGCAGGCAAGGCATGCCCAGCACCCATGAATGGTCACGGGGTTCTCACTGGCCTCCAGTATGTGCAAAACCTAACCCCACACACAACTGTGCAGGACGGAGGAACTTGGGGGTGGGTAGGGGAAGGCACGAAGTCACACAGGCTCTGGTGGCTGACAGTTCCTCTAACTTGATTGTAGAAACACTGTTGAAGGGGACACACAAGGTCTTCTGGCCCTTGGGGTGAGCAGCTCACCTGTGTGTCTAGCAGCTGACAGTCCTGCTTTGGTGAACTGATTCCTTTTGAGTCCCAGTCTTTTCCTCCTTCCTTTGGTCTCCTTCCTTCTCAATTTGCCCAGTCTGTGGCTTTTAGATGAAAAACAGAACTAAGAGGCAACCCCAGAAGGCTCCAGGCTGACTCCAGGTAGCCAGAGATCAGGGACCTGGGCCACACTGTTTGGAAGCACAGCCAGGCCATGGGGATCCCGCCCGGGCTCCCCCTTCTGGGAAGATGGGGGAAATGCAACTTTCCTCATAGCTGTAAGCACAGCTCTGCCACAGGGCCCACTCTTCTCCCAAGATCCAGGCTTCTTCTGCTCTCCTCAAAACCACCTACGTCATGTGATAGCATTTGAAAGGAAACAAAGGAGCTCATTGTTTTAAAGGTTCACTTGCCCTCAATTGGGCCTCTAATTCATGGTTCTGGGGAGGTTGAGGCAGGAGGATTCTGAGTTCCAGAGTAGCCTAGGCATCTTAGCAAGACTCTATCTTAAATTAAAATATGAAAAGGACTGGAGATGTAGCTCAGTGGTACAGCACCCTTGGGTTTAATCCCCACTGCTGATGGAGGGATACACACATACATACATAGAGCTAATGTGTCTTCTTTTTCTATAATGATACCCAGTGGTCTTTTTAACAGAACTCTCATAGCCACTCCTCATCAGGATTCCCCAAGGACAAGAGTGCTACAAATGAGGGGTTGGTTTGTTTTCCTTCAGAATGACCTTGTAACCTTGGCCTGTGTCTGGCCACTCAAAACAAAGTAACCAACAAAACCACTTATAACTGGATAGACTCAAGCACAAGTATACAGCTCTTCTTGAGGGGGCTGGGCTCTGAGACTAATTTCTCCTCTTACTAATGGAGGTTATTGCTTATTGATTTCTGTTCTCCTGGAAGACCACAGAAGGGTGAGGATGGTAGAATAGGTAGCTGTGCCTCGATGCCTGGGAGGCATAGCTGTCTTCTTGACAACCTGGGTAATAAGGGCCCTGGCCTTTAGAAGGGCCCCATGCTTAGTTGAATGCTGCCACAGCTGACTTCAGATTCTTAATGATTTTTGAGCATCAGATCTTGAAATTCTATTTTGCACTGAAATTTGAAAATTCTGTGGCCAAACCTGCTCAGGCAATTGGGCACTTTACATGGGACCCCACCTACCTACTCAGTAGGGGATCTGTGTAGCAAGTGCTCCAGTGTCAGTGAGGAGAAGAGGTCCCCACTGTCCCTGTCTCATGAGCATATGTGTACTCAGAGGGAGTCTTTGATGGAGAGGTAGACAAGGTGCAAGAGAGGACAGGAGTCCTCAGCTCTGACGAAACAGAATCCATAGAAACTCTGGCAGGAAGAGTTCTGGTTGGGTTGGAGGCCTGCTTCCCAGCTTGCTCCTTTCCATGCTAGGTCACAGGGGACCCAACCCTGGTGTTCTTCCTGATGACCACACTGGAGACTGATGCCCATCCAGATAGCACAGCTTCCTCTGGGTTTGGTGGAGCTTGTGCAGTGGCTGCATCACTGTGAGTTTAAATCCTTTCCGCAGCAGTGCCCAGCTCTAGCAGGAGAGCCACTCGCAGCCAGTTTGCCTGGATTTGTTGGAGGATGGGACCAGAAAATGTGGACATAGAGCCCCTCAGTAGAGTCGCTTGAGTGCTGGCTGGGATGATGGGGACACTGGGGGTGGTGTCAGGGAGAAGGTGAATCCACAGAAATAGAAGCTGAAGATCTCCAAGTGAGGGAAAAGAGGAAGGCAGGGGATCCAGGCAGGAGGCTCAGTGGTGTGTGTGGGTGTGTGTGTGTGTGTGTGTGTGTGTGTGTGTGTGACATGCATGCACACACACAGCCATACTCAGATGCTCCCCACACACAAACACTGCTCATTCTGCTCTACATCATAAGCAGGAAGAGTGGGACTGGCTCTTCCCTGTGGTTTTGATCTACCACAAGAGTTTGGGGTCTCTTGCCCTTCCAGGCTCCTGACTCTAGAGTCTGGAAGGAAAGAAGGGGAAAAGGAAGGGTGGGAGGGCTAAGAAAGAATGAAATGAGAAACGCCACTAGCCACTTGGCTGGCTTCCTCCCAATCCTTTTCCTCCTGGCTGACAGGTTTCCTGCTCTTTCTCTGAGGTCCTGTACTCTGGTGTGAGAGACCAGTGCTCTTCTGTTCTCTCCAGGATCTTTGTAACCAGCCTTCTGTTGGAAGAACTGTGGACCCTGGGGTGGCTGCAGTCATGAGGGATTGGGAGAAGGAATCTAGAGATGCTCCTTCCATCTCCCAGGAGAAGCTGGGGCCCGGTGCTTGCTGTGAGAAGCAAGGCAGAGTTGAGGCGCTCAAGTTGCTGTTCCCAGTAAGGACTCATCATGGGTACTCTGAGGCCCAAGAGAGGAGGCTCCCAGGTCTCCTGAGTGCTGTGGATAAGAGTGTCCCTCAGAAGGGATGCTGGGAGTCACCAGGAGGCAGAGTACAGAGAAAGGCCACATCAAAGGCACCCTGGGACTTGGAGGCTGGGATGCTCTTCCCCTACCCTAGCACTGGGCCTCTGGGGGTGGCTGTGACAGACACCCGAGAGGAGGAAACTTGTAACTGGTTTTATTGAAAACAAAGAGGGTGAGTGTGGGACCACACTGTGTGGATCTTCAGTGGCACAGTGAGAAAAGCAACGTGGTTAGCTCTGACCACGCCTGGGGCTGGCAGTCACTTCCCCTGTTGCCTGTACCTTAAGACTAAATGGGTTTGACACTGCCCACCCAAGATGTGGCAGGGAAGACCTAGGGCATGAGGCAGCACAAATGCCAGCTCCTGACCTGATTCCCGCCCAGGAGAAGCTACCCTCTTCATGAGCTCTGCACCATCTCATAGGACTAGATTTCCTGGTCAGGAAGGAGCTTGAGGGGAAAGGAGACTAAGACGTTGCACTTCTTCCTGGAGCTTCGGGCTTCGGGCCACCAGAGCTCAAGTACTGATTTCCTTGCTCATGACAAACAGGATTGAAGGAGTGGTGAGAGCCATGCCTGGCCTAGAGGCACCAAAGCTGGCAGGGGCCCGGCCAAGCCAGAGACATCTCACACTCCCCACAGGAGCTTACACAGCAGTGTCCCCCCAATCCAGAGCTGCACCCACACTCACAGGACACTCAAAGTGCAGTGCACCCCACGGTACAGCGCTTGCACCAGGACCTAGGCTGGCACACTGAGCAGGGAAGGTGCATGAGGGCAGACACAGCCACAATGATAAGGATCAAAGTTAACAGGCATCGAGGTATTGTCTTAAGCCTTGTTCTGGAATAATTTGGTTGATTCTTACACGGTAGAAAAATCTATGAGGAAACTCGGGGAAGAACTGGAAGATGTTGCCTGAGGTTTAAACTGGTGGCCTGGGCGCACGTACTGGCAGGGATGGTCTCCGCTTACATTCTTTCAAGCACAGCACCCTTCCGGCCCCCAGACCGCAGTGCTCACTGGGGTAAGTGCTGTGGGCCAAGAACGTCAGACACGACCCAGGACAAAGCAGTTGTAGACTAAAGAGATGGGGCCAGAGAAGAAAGTAGAACCTTCCGAACTGGCGGCGGTGGACCAAGGCCCAAGGGTGCCCACGTTAGTGCGCGCCGGGCGGGCCCCCCGATTATTTCTCGCAGTCCGGGTGTGGACTCAGAGCGGCACCAGGCACTCGGGCGGGCGCAGGGACCCAGGTAGGAGGACACCGAGTCCTCCACCTTTCAGTAGGAAACGGCCGCAGACAATGAGCAAGTAGATGTACTTTTTAACGGGTGGGTTATAACCCTTCCAAACAAAACCCATAGTGGTTTATTTATTTATTTACTTTTGGCAGAGAATGCGCAAGGCCCCATTCCTAAGGACCGAGGAGCCAGTAGATAGACTGTAAATCACCGGGCACCACGTTCGTTTCTGGGATTCAGGCTGTGTTCGTTTGTGAAATGAAACAGCAGATTTGTGAAAACCGTTTATTCTGGACAGAGACCCACAATGCACCCCAGGAGAGCTCTGGAAGGTGCCGAGGGGTAGGATGGGGGAGTTGGTGCACATTAAAAACGAAAACACAGGACGAAAGAGGAAGAGGAGAATGAAAAAGTGCAAAGAAGAGGTGAGTCCCAGCCCCGGGAGCACAGGACCTGTCCCTGCGTCCTGGACCACCTACCTCCAGCTCGAGGCTTCCTAGGGCGGGGCGGCGAGGCACCCTGGACAGAGTCCATCCAGACCCGGTGGTCAGCCCTACCTTCCTCTAGCTTGGGCTCTGAGGACAAAAGCGCACCACAAGAGAAGGGTGCCCGGCGGGACCAGAAGGGCCACGTTCAGCGGATTCCCATCCCCGAGCTCACATCCCGAGTAGGGATTTTTTTTATTTATGAGACGGGAGATTTGAAGCCGAGCGAGCGCCACCCCGCCTCTGTTCCCGCCCCAGTCGACGCGGATGCTTAGCTCGGGGTCCCGCCTGCCAGGGGTCCCTGTAGTTTCGGGGGCGGGGCTGCGCCCCATTGTTCATGCCCAGCCAATCAGAACTCTTCCATTTGAGGCCAGCCAATCCGGCTGCACCCCCGCCTCTCCTACCACGCCCATCCGGGGGGTCTCCCGCCCCCGCCGGGTGGGGGGTGTGCGTGCTGACGTCACGCGCGTGCGGACCGGTGCGGACTTGCCTCGGGGCTGGCTGGGAGTCAGTGCGCGGGAGCCGAGCTGCACGACCCTAGTCCTCGGCCCATCCACGTCGCTCACCTCGCTCTGCATGGTGGATCTGCTTCTCCAGTGTCCTTTCCCGGGTGCTATGGGGGACCCCTCCAAGAGTGAGTCCCCTACGTGCGGGGAGGGGGGTGCGTGATGCGCAGCATCCCGAATGCAGAGGCTTGATCGACGGATTCTACAAGTGGCTTCCGTCGGGCACCAGGGAGGAAACCCTCGAACTCACCTTTCTGAGGGCTGCTGCTCCCTGGTGTCCAGATTTATCTTGGAGCGGGCTGGGGTTCTGCTGTCTTGCTCGGTGTGGGTTGGGTCTGGCTCAGGGTGCGTGTTTTGTTTGCTGATGTTTTGGCTTAAAAGCTCGAGAGATTTGTCTGGCGTGGTCTAGGATGTTTGGAGTGCGGGTGTCCGAAACGTTGCGCGTGGCTGTGGTTTTCGCCAAACCCCTCGTCCGGTTTGCGTGGTCACCGACATAGTGGCCCAGCGCCGACCCCCGCGCTTTGGAGAAGAGCCCTCTGTAGACCCTCGATTTGGGCTTTCGTTCTGGACATCACGGGTCCTTGGAAAGCTCGCTTTCCCTTTGGTCGCGATGATGGGCGAGGGAGCAGAAGCACAAGCTCCAGGGCCGGGCCGGGGTTCTGACCGGGCGCCTTGCGCTCCTCTCAGAGAAGCCCGGGACGGCGATGTGCGTGGGCTGCGGGAGTCAAATCCATGACCAGTTCATCCTGCGCGTGTCGCCCGACCTCGAGTGGCATGCTGCCTGCCTCAAGTGTGCTGAGTGCAGTCAGTACCTGGACGAGACGTGCACGTGCTTCGTGCGAGACGGGAAGACCTACTGCAAGCGGGACTATGCGCGGTGAGCCGGGCGGGTGGAGGGAGGTCCGTACTACAGCCTCGCCACGGGGTGGGGACCAGGCCGCGCTCACCCGCGCCCGCCCGTCCACAGGCTCTTCGGCATCAAGTGCGCCAAATGCCAGGTGGGCTTCAGCAGCAGCGACCTGGTGATGCGCGCACGCGACAGTGTGTTCCACGTGGAATGCTTCCGCTGCGCAGTGTGCAGCCGCCAGCTGCTGCCCGGGGACGAGTTCTCGCTGCGGGAGCACGAGCTGCTGTGCCGCGCCGACCACGGGCTCCTGCTCGAGCGCGCGGCTGCCGGCAGCCCGCGCAGCCCCGGCCCGATCCCTGCAGCGCGCGCCCTGCACCTGCCAGGTGAGCCGGGCGGGCCGAGAGCGAGGGCTGGGCGCGCTGGTCTAGAGCTGGCAACGTGCTTTCCAAGCGATTCCCGCGGTGACTCGCGTGTGCGGGGAGTTGCCAGGTTCAGGGGGTGTGGGGCACCCGGTGCCTGGAACAGCGGATGGATGACAACGGGGAGTCTTGAGTGCGATTTTCCCGGGGTCCCTGCGGCTCAGTAACCTCGCTCCCACCCGGGAACCCCAAGGCCATCTCTGCCCGGGACAGGACGTTTTGGGTCCGGTCGGGTTTGGATCCCGAGTCCAAACTTGTGCTGCCCGGGTCGCGGTGTCGGTTCAGGAGGCACCAAGAGATGGTGGAGTAGAGCCAGGCAGGCAGAAAACAGGGTCCGAGACCTCAGCCCAGGTGGCAGATTCGTAGGCCGGGCTCTGGGTTCTCGATGTGAATCCAGGAGGGCTGCCCGCTGCTTGTGGAAATTACAGAAATTACTCAGACCCTGAAATGCCTACGGGAGACAGATCGAGATGGTGCAGACCAGGCCAGGGTCGAACCGGGCACCGAGCGCAGACGGCCTCAGAATCCTGTGCTGTTGCCGGGCTGACTGAAAACAAGGGGAGCCCCGAGGGGTCGGGCCGGGCCGGGCCGGGCCGGCGTGAAGGAGCCGACCCAGGGCTCGGGAAAGGCCTGCCTGGGAACGCGGAGCCCAACGAGGGCGGCGGCCTTGCAGGCCCCAGGCCCTGGACGAGGCCCCATCCCGGCTCGCGCGGCCTGCGATCTCCCCAGAGTCTCCGCCGCTTCCTGCCTGGTCCTCGGAAACCCAAACTCTTTCCAGGGGCTTTGTGGGCTGGGAGGGTGAGCTGCTTGGGTCCAGCGCGGGCGGAGACGCGGCCCGGAACGGGGCGGGGGCGAGAACGCAGGCTCCCGGAACGCGAAAGAAAGGGAACGAATAAAGGGGACCGAAGCAGGGTGCAGAGTCCCGGGACGCTCACTGGGCCCCACCGCTCCTTCCCGGCCCGCCCCACTCGCAGACCCCGCGCCAGGCCGGCAGTCCGCATTGCGCCCGCACGTGCACAAGCAGGCGGAGAAGACGACCCGGGTGCGGACAGTGCTGAACGAGAAGCAGCTGCACACGCTGAGGACCTGCTACGCCGCCAACCCGCGGCCCGACGCGCTCATGAAGGAGCAGCTGGTGGAGATGACCGGGCTGAGCCCGCGCGTCATCCGCGTCTGGTTCCAGAACAAGCGTTGCAAGGACAAGAAGAAGTCGATCCTCATGAAGCAACTGCAGCAGCAGCAGCACAGCGACAAGACGGTGAGGGCCGGTCCTTTCCCCGGTAGGTCGGGTTCTGCACCCCCAGGGTGAGGTCCTGGCCAAGTGAGCTAGGGTTCCCTGGGCCCAGGTGTCCTAACATTGCGGCCGAGGCGGCGGCCGGGGATCTGGAGCCCAGGTGGCCTGGTCGCACGGCACGACTGAAGTCTGGGTGTGTGTCCCTGCGCGTGGCTTGGTGCGAATGGTTGGCCTCGCGCTCTGCCAGGCCTTGCCATCCTTCTTGGCTTTGACCCTGCAAGTTTGGGAACCCTGGCGGGGCAGAGTTCTTTTGCGTTTGCATCCACATGTGCAGTGCAGGTCTCGCTCAGGGCTGGGGCCAAGCGTACAGGGGCAGAAAAGGTTTCACCTTCACCGAACCCTTTCCTACAGAGCCTCCAGGGCCTGACCGGGACCCCGCTGGTAGCCGGCAGCCCCATCCGCCACGACAGCGCCGTGCAGGGCAGCGCCGTGGAGGTGCAGACGTTCCAGCCGCCCTGGAAGGCACTCAGCGAGTTCGCGCTGCAGAGCGACCTGGACCAGCCAGCCTTCCAGCAGCTGGTGAGGACCTGGCGGGCCCCTCTGTTAGGCCTGGGGAGGGGGAAGTGTTCGCGGTTAGGGGAAGTAGGGGCGCCTGGCTTGAAAGAGCAAGGTTGCGGCTGCGGGGAACCTTCATCTCAACTCTGCGGGGCCGGGGAGGGGCGACAGTCCAGGCCAGCCCTCACTGCCCTCCTGCGTCTCCCACCGCCCAGGTCTCCTTCTCCGAGTCTGGCTCCCTGGGCAACTCCTCAGGCAGCGACGTGACCTCCCTGTCCTCGCAGCTCCCGGACACTCCCAACAGTATGGTGCCAAGCCCCGTGGAGACGTGAGCGGACCCCGACCGGACATCGCATGCTCCCCGCATGACACCCATCTCAGGCCGTGCCAGCTCGAGTCTTGTCTCCGTCGTCATTGAGAGCGGTCCAAGGGGAAAACCCCTGAGGTCAGGCCTGCAAAGCTCCAGGACATAGCCTGCCCCCAGCCAGCTGGAGACCCCGCTCCCAGGACTTTTTATTTTTTCCCAAAACCAGAACCTGGGATCCACTAGGGTTAGTGCTGCCCCTCCCACCCCGTGCTCCACGAGGCCCCCACACACGAGGACCGCGTGGAGAACCGCGGGTTCTGTGGGTCCGGAAGAGCAGACACATGGTTCCACGCGCATGATTGCTGGGAAAGCAGGACTGGACTTTCTTTACAAGCGTGTTAAGTTATCGATTGATGGAGGACGGAGTGTGAGCCTTTGCTGATCAAACGTAAGTTATTGTTATTTATTGTGAGAACCAGTTCATAGTGGACGAATATTTTGATCTTAATAAAAATTGATAACCTGATGCCAGGCTGCTGCTGTGTCCTGTTGCCCCAGTGAATGGCTGGATGAAAAAGGCTCAAGCATTCCATTAGTTGTAATGAAATTCAGTTTGGGCCTCGTGGTGCTCTTTGAGCAGCGTGCTGCCTCTTGCGCTCGAGGGGCCGGGCCTGGCGGGGATTGGTTGCCGCGCGGGGGCGGGCTCGAAGATGATTGGTCGCTAGTGGGTCCGAGGCTGATGGGGGTGGGGCTTTGCCTGCGCAGCCCCGCTCCTTCCGGAAGGAATCTGGCAGCGTTCCTGCCAGAGCTTCCAGGGTCACTGGAGCGGTGGAGGCCTTGGGTGGTGTGGCCACCGCGCTTTGGAGGGAAACCCGCAGCACGCGCTTGGCGGCAGCGCGATGGACACCCGTCTGTGGTCGGGCTCGCGCGGCCGAGTCTCGGTCTGCCCCTTGAGATCCTGCGCGGTGTCGCGGTCGGTCCCTGCTCTGTGCGTCCCTAACCCCCCTCCCAGTCTAGACGGCGGGTGGACGGCGCCTTATCTCCCGGCATCACCTGCAGGAGACACCGGCCTGCCCGCCGGGAAGGAGCGCCCCAGAGCCAGCCTGGCGTGTCCTCGGTTTATTTTCTTTCCAGACCTAGAGCGGAGGGGGCAGGGATGGCCCCTGTATACCCGTGTCCAGGTCACTCGGTGTGACATTTCAAACCCTGAGACTTGTTTTCTTGAAAACTGGCTTTAGTGATCGCAGGAAATAACCAGGAGATACCGAATCTCTAGCAAGCCCCGGGCAAACACAAAAAACCAGGAGGCTCAGGTTTTACCCTTTGCAAATATTTAACCCTTTGAAGCCGGGTAGGATCTTTTCCAAAAGCAGCCCTAGCGGGCGCAAGGACACCCCAACCAGGCCACCGCCCCGCAAGAATTGTTGGCATTGCCTTTCCATTTTCTTGTTCCTGGAACTAAAGGACCCACAGTGCATCTTTCATCGGGATTTATTTTGAAAGAGGGCACTGCCCAGACCGTGGGGGACAGTTATTACCCTAGCTCAGATGTGGGCGGTAAGGAAAAATGTACCCATCGTTGGGTGCAGAAATGGGCCCTTCTGTCAGAGGCACCGGGGTCCTAGGCTCAGCTGTGGGCGGGATGGGTCACACAGCCACCTCTACCCTGACCCCAAATAGGATGGAAGATTTACTGGCAGTTATTAAAAGACGATGGGAAGAGGTGGAATTGAGTCGCCTTTTTTTTTTTTTTTTTTTTTCCTTCCTGAAAGGCAAGGTGATGCTAGTGCAACTATTAAAGGGAACAGTTCCCTCCTTCAGGACTTAGGAAATAGTGCTGCAAACTTAAAAAGATAAGGAAAAAGATATGGTTGGTTAATGAGGACCAGCTTTACCTCTCAAGTACCCAGAAACGGTTTTAATAAGCAGGGCTGGGTTCTTTGAGGCTTCATTCCTTTAACTTAGATCATTCTCTCTGAAACAGAAATACAGATTTCTCCTTTTACCTTCTGGATAAGTCTAAACTTTGGCTCAGCGGGCCAGGGAGATGGCTCAGTAGAATAAGCGCTTGCCTGGCACGTGTAAGGCCTGAGTTCAATCCCGGTTCCGCCAAAATAACTAAATAAATACATAAATAAATAATATACACTTTGAATTAACCTTATTTTTTTGAAACTTTGGATTTATCCAAGTTAGAGTTTCTCCCTTACTGAAAAAAAAAATAAGCAAATTCAAATGAACAATTTCATTAACCATTATAATTACTTCTGAATTTTTGTTTTTAAAGAACTGCACTATTTCAAAGCTATGAATAGAAACATCTACCTAATTACAAAGATCGTTTCCCTCATCATCCATAGATCAAAAACCTAATTCCTCCTTTCAATATTTCCTGTATCTAGTCTGTGTTACTGTGTCAAACATTCCTTTGCTCTCCTAGTAAGAAGCCTAACCTGTCTGCGTTACTGTTATCAAACACCTCAGCCTCTCCCAGTACTTGCCAGCCACTCAAGGGCGGGCATCGTTTTCTATGTGGATTTCCAAGAAAAGGGTTTAGCTCTGAAGTCTGATCACAGCAGTCCCTGGTGAGGTGTCAGATCCACGGTTTGTTAGTTACATTAATAAATATCAGTTTTACTGCTTTCCAGGTCATCTTTAAACATCTTCCATAATACAGTAGGGATTTCCTTGTACATTAAATTACCTGTAACAATTGCAAGTGTTGTATTTTATGCTAACTGAACTTTTAACATGAGAGATACCCAGTTGGGTAGTAAAATCTCTATTCAAGAAAAGGGGGGAAAGATCTGAGTAAATTATTTAGCTAGATTCACTTCAGAATAAGATGTTTCTCAGCAGAGTTATCTAATAATTTGGATAACTCCATTAAATTGAGGCAGAAAAGGAATTCCCGGAGATGGAAAAGTTTATGGCTACCATACCACACAATTTAATCACGAAAAGACTGCATCATTCTGGGAAATTTAGAGTCCCTATGGCAGTATTCCCAATGAACTTTAATATTTAATGGGTATGAAACAGAAATCTTCCTGTTAGTTTTGTATATGGAATAACTTAAAACTCAATTTTTATCAGAGCCGCAATGACGGGGTTTGAGACACTGCCTAAGACTTCTCTGGAAAATTTGCGATTTTGCCACCGTTGCCTAAGGGACGAAGCAGGCCGCCACGCATTTAGTGAGCTGTTTTCCCACGTGCGCGTTCACCAACGAGAGTAAGAGAATTAGCTGAGTGCAGCCTGCTGGAGAGAGAAAACAATAGATGGAAAACTATTTACAGAGAAGTTCCCAATAGAGTTGTGATAAAAGCAGGAAATTCAGAGAGTTTATTAAGCTGATTCAGGGAAGATTAGAGGCTTTTAAACATGGGTCTGATTGATGTAAAAGTAAACTTTCTTGAAAATACCGAGATTCAGGGCTGCCCGTTACCTCCTAGCACCTTGCTGCCGGAGCCTGCACGGAGGATGCAGATAAACAGAGCTGGACTGAAAGCAGGAAAGGGTGCCGGTGCCTATGGGACCGCTGCAGGGCTGGCGCGAGCGCCCGGGTCACAGCACGCGTGGGGCCCGCGACCTGGGGGCGAAGGTCGGGGAGGGAGGCGGGGGCTCTCCAGGGGAGCGGGCGCGGGGCTAGAGGAGTCGTTTCCTTCGTATTAGCCAGCCCCTGGGAGAAGTCGGTGCTGAAGGGTTTTTTGTGAGGCAGGGACCTGAACTCCTCGGCCTCGGAGTCCCGCCTGACAACAGGAGGCCCCAAACAGTGGGGTGACGATCAGAGCCCCGGCTGGCTCCCCAATTCCCGCCCGATTGCGGCTCCGGGCCCACCGTACCCGGCTAGTTCGCCTCGCCTGCAGGCGCCTCTCGCCCTGCGCCGTTCCCAGTGCCGTCCCCGAGGAGGGACGGAGAACCGGGAGCAGAGACCGGGCTGGACCTGCTTGGATTGCAGGCTTCTGGGTGCGAGGAGCCGCGGCTCGGCGGTTTATGCTTCCGGGCGAACTTCCGAGCCGCGAGACCCCTGCCGCAGGGGGCGCGGGGACCCGGAGAACATCGCCTGACTTAGCTGCCAACACCGGAGCCCACAAAGGGAACTGCGCGGGGCCTCCTCCTGTCCCGACCTCCACAAGGCGAGCTGGCGACTCCGGGGTCCCAGCTTTAGGTATGGGGAGGCCTTCTTCTGCAGTCCCCTTCTGCTTTGTTTTAACCTGAGCCCTCTTTTCCTAGTCGCTGGCTCACCCCGCAGCACTCACAGCCTCGCTGCGATCCCGGCCCAGGTGAGTCAGCTCCACTGGGCTACGAGGCTCCTTCTTCTCCCAGCTCTCCCCATCTCGAGCTTAATAGTGCTCCAGATCAATCCTTCCAGACAGGGTCTCCTTTCCTGGTAATGTGTGATCCTAATCCGACAGAAATTATTACTGATGTCACTCAGTGACCGGCTTAGCCCCGACCTGGGCTCAGATGCAGCAGATGTGGCAACACCGGACCTGAGCAAGGCAATAATTTAAAACTTGTTGAGAGCCAGCCCTGCGGTGATACCTGGTGTTGCTTTGTCTCACAGTGATCTGTGAGAGTCCTCTGGGTGCCCAAGGCCTCCATCACTCAGCTGTTCAAGAGAACGATCCACCCACCCACGGGTAGGGACTCTGGGGTTCGCTGCTGGAAAAGCAGGGCCAGGCCGCATGCCCCTTGCAGCCACAGTGCAAGCGCCCCGTAAACAGCCTGATGACAAATCTGGAGGAAAAATCTCAGCGGGCCAGCATTAAAGCTTTAAGATGTACCAGGTGCTCGAATGCACACTTCTCTTTCAAATTTGTATCACTTCAACACAAAAATCCAACACGGAAGTTACAATAAGTTATTTATTATAAGAACAAAACAGACGTGCCAATTTTATTTCTATTTTTGCCCATATTACAAATGCAAATTATGTTGCCATAAAATGGAAGTTAACAAACTCCAAAATACTGTGCATAAGTGAAATGAGTTTAACTTGCAAAATTAGGAAGGACATTGAAGTATCTACAGTCATTATAAATAGTGCAAAGTAGGTATCATATGAACATTGGGGGTATAAACAAGGCCATACGGTGCCATAGGAACACTGGAAATATTAAGAAGGCTAGTCAAATTCAGAGCAGCCAAAACATTTAATGTTTTTCTTTTTTCAAAAAAAACTGTCGTGCTTCTTCCCAGGCCTGCTGAGGAAATCTGTTAGCCAGTTCAAGATAGTCTTGGGGACCAAGGCATCTTCCTGAGAAGAAAAAAGATTAAAACAGTTACATTACAGACTTAAATTTTTTGATGTTTAAGAAATTTATTTTAATATCTAAGAGTACCAGTTGGAGACAAATACTTCTAATAAGTCACACATTTTGTTAATGAGGTGATTGATCTGTTTCCATATTGAATTACTGAAAGTATTAAATACAGAATATACACTTTAACTACAGTCCAGTTTGTGCTTCTCCAACGTTCAGGCACTATGCCACATGTAAAACGAGTTGGAAACAGGACTCGGGCGTGGGGGGCTCTCCCGGGAAGGTGTGATGTGACTGTAGCTGGAGATGCTGCCCACGCAGCCACACCCAGTCCTCAAATAGTTTGTTTAACGAAAACCGTGTTCTGCTAAAGTATAATTTGAACCGCAGAGGGAATGACGAGGACGCTGTGGTGGCTGAGGCGCTTGCAGTGGAGTTCACCTGGGTGCTGCTCAAGACGGTGGGGGCGGGGGTTCGTGAGAGCCTCTTTGAAGCAAAAAGGGACGGATGTCGGGGTGCCCGCTGACTGGCTGTGAGGCACCTTCTTTTCCTTAATCAAGTAAAGACACCAGGAGCCGTCACTGACGTTGGCTGTCTTGGAGCAGAACAAGGCGGGCTGCGCGGGCTGCGGGTTTGCAGTTCTGTGAGTGAAGCTGCATAGCGGGGAAGCAAGACTGCAGCCTTAGGAGAAGAGGGCGGGAGCCGCCGAGCATAGGGGCAGCTTCCAGGCTGCGCCCTCCACAGGGTGACACAGGGGCAGAAAATGGAACAAGAAAAAAATGTCTTCAAGTCTTACTGGCAAAAAACAAACTCTCAAACCCCCAAAACCAAACAAAAATAAAAACAGAAAAATACAAGCCATTGTACAATTAAACATAAATATATTAGAAGACTTTTAAAAGTATTCAGAGGTGTCCAATGGCACCAGCTGGGGTGTTGGCTTGCACCTCTGAAAAGCTACACAGCTTTCTGTTTGCTTTTCTGAGTATCTAAGTCAATAAAAAATGGCATTTCTTATGACGCTGTAACAACTTAGTTTTACTTCCTGCTACATAGTTTCTAACACCTGCCCACCAGGCTGCATTAGCCCTAGGCCCCTCAGAGTGGGTACTGAATGCCACTTGAAACACAAGCGAGCTATTGAGGAATTGCTGAATATCAGCACCAGAGGATTAATCAGGAGATGCTGCTGCAACAAGCAGAGCCAGACCGTGCTTCTCAACCCTACTCTAGGATCAGAATATTTAGAACATAAACGTTTAGGACTGTAAATTTCTATTTCTGATCAGATGAAATGCTTCAGCTGATGCACAGCAGAGAAAACCTTGCAACCCTGCCCATCCCAAGACTGAACCCAGGGCCTCTGCACCAAGCTACAGCCCCAACCCTTTATGCTGAAAGCTTTTTATGTCATGGGTATGTATGTGCAGTACATGAAGTTTACATTCATCTTAAGGAGTAGGAACAGGTACAGAACACAGGTTTTTAAAAAAATCTCCTTTCC
>PVKA01006917.1:0-80773 GCA_004027165.1 Ctenomys sociabilis
TTCTTCTCTTCTCTCTTTTCTCTTTCCCTCTTTCTTTTTTTGAAAAAGGTCTTGCTATGTGACCCAGGGCAGGTCTGAGCTCATTGTGTAGCTCAGGCTGGGCTTGAGCTCAGTGCCCCTCCTGCTGCAGCCTTTGGAGTGCTGGGATCTCAGGGACATGCTCCCACTATCCACGGTCAGCAGCTTACCCTGAGGGCCATGTTGGTTCACGTGCTGACTCCTGAGTGTATGGCTCTTGCATTGAATAAATCTGAAAAAACTGTCATTTTTATATTTCCTGTTATATTGTCTTATAATTAATGAAAAATATGCAATGCTTGGTGCTCTTGTATGTAAATCACTGGACCAGCAAGTGGTTAACAGCAGTCCTAGCCTCTCCACCTCATACTTTAATCACTATCTTTGCTACCTGACAGTTTCATCAAGGAACATTTCTTTCTATATCAATTACTGTACTTCCTCCTTTTTCATTTCCTCTGGCACAGAAGAACTGATTGCTTACCTTCAAAGTGTAAATTGGTGTGTATGTATGCAGGTTCCCCAAGGAGTGAGTTTAATTCCATTAATCACTTCAAAACCCCTTGGATGATTGTGATGCACAGTTGTCACAAGTTGGTGCATGTGCATATGTGCATGTGCATGCACATGCGTGCGTGCGTGCGTGCGTGCGTGCGTGTGTGTGTGTGTGCACTACCATGTGTGTACAACTCAGTGGGAGGCACAGGCAGATGGGCTGATGGGAGCTGGAATCAGGCAGTCCTCCGAGGGGGAAGGTGCTCAGTCAGCTGGGGACAACATGCATCGCCAGGCGCATTCCTCCCTGCTTCAGAAACATCCTTTGCTTGTTGTGGTGACAGGGCCATGTCACAGGACAGCATCTTACTCCCAGCTTCAAGTGAGTGAGGCAGCAGCACAGGTGTCCTGGCTGTGATGGCGCGTAGCATTTCCAAGCCAAAACTGGCAGGGAGAGTCTGTGGTCACGACACAGCATTTTCCACTTGTCACAACATTCTTTTAAATGGCAAGCCTTTTCCCAGGACACTTGCAATGTGATTTGAGTTACAGGCAGCTGGTTAAAAGGACTCCAGCACTGAAACGGACCCCAGAATTCACCTGGAACAATATCCTCACTGGACTCCAAAATGACTACAGGGACAGGTGATTTGCCTGATGCCAGAGAGCTGGGGAAAGCAGCGGGCTGGCTGCCTCCTGGGGCAGGCCTCATCCCAGGACCCATCAGAGGCTCTTAAAGGTGATTTCCACCAAAATGAACAGCTACCACCCCCACACCTCTCCTAAACTGCCACACCTATTCTTCTGCATTCTTCCATTTGTCTCAAAGGGTTGTAAAACAGACCCTGACAGATTCACCAAACAAATCCTATCATTAGCAACAATAAGATGCTTTACACTTACAACTCTATTTCTTATCCAACATCTGATGTAAGTTAAGCCATGAAAGCCCACCCATAGGGAAGGTACTTCTCCATCTTCCAGACAGAGGGAACCAGCACAGAGCAGTTACACAGCTTTTCCAGAATGTACACAGTTGACAAGTGATGATTTGGGGATTTGGATCCAGCTGAACTAACTTCTGGTAGGAGTTCTTCCCAGGAGAACAGAGATATGACAGCTGAGATCTAGATTTCCCTCTTCATGCACCACCTGTCCAGCCCAGGGGTGTGCATAGCGGATTCTCTGCAGTGGCACAGCCCTTTCAGAGCCATGGCCTTCCTGGAGTACTTTAAGTACAGGTCTTTAATATGGAAAGAGCAATCCAGCCTAAGTAAAAGCCAGCAGCTACTTCAAGTCAGGTAAAACAAACAGGCCATTATTTCATAAATGACATTTTAATTACCACCAGGAGGCCATTAAAACACATCCTGGCTGTTTGCTTGGTTCCTTTTGGAAAGATAATATTGACAAACTGCTACTACAAAGCTGCAGTTGGGAAAACAGTGTAACTTGAGATCAGTCATAAAACACATATTTGCTGCATGCCCTAAAGCCAAGATGAACAATTTGAAGAGAGAAGACAAAGTTGAAATTATGTGTTCCTTTCTTGGAGAGAGGGAGGACAGAGAATGCAGTTTTGCAGGAAGACTGTTGTATTTGTAAATTTATGGCTTCTGTGAATTACTTGATGTGTTTAGCATAGTAATTTGAAGCTCCTGTTCTGGGAGTCCACGCTGGTGAGGGGCAGGTGCTCACCGATGCTCCGGAATAGCCCTCCTGTTCTTCTCCTCCTTAGCACTCTGTCCTTGAGATGAGCCCTGGTCTACAAGGCGCCCCCAAGAAGCTGAGATTTGGGGTGGCCATGGTCTCTTCCAGGGGAATTATCCCAGCACAAGAAGCTTGGGTCAGTACAAATTCCATGGTGTCTTCCTGTGAGGACCGCAGGATATTAAGAAAGATGTTTTGTATTTATCCTTAATCTAAAAACCACAGTTTCTATTGCTCCTGAAGGTTGGTTTCCTTATCAATCAAGCCAGGACAAATGCTTTGTATTGGTCACGTGCTCCTCGCTCTTGAAATCACAGGAAACATCCAGCCATTCAACTTCACCCTGTTGTTCCAGGAAATACATTTCAAAAACCTGTGGTAACTGATTCCATAATAGCTTAACTGTGTAAAAATAAAGAAAATTCTTCAGCTAATCTTTATTTATGGGGAATGTGATTTATTTTTCTTTTCCTAGAGTAGATGTAAAGGTAGGAATGTTGGTGGGATCTGGGGACTGCTTGTATCTCTCAATAAAAATGAATATAAAACGGACTCAGCTATTCCCTAGCCAGAGGGCGGGTTCTGTCTTCGTGAGCCCCACCACTCCCAATTTTTTTCTTTATATTCATTAATTTATTTCTTTCATGTGTATGTAGATTCATCTAATCTCCAAATAGATCATGGTCTGGCAAAGAAATAAACTGTGTATAAATGAGTAGAATTTGAGGAGAGAAGACAAGGAGACAGAAAATACTACTTACTTCATGAAAGCACAGTGAGCACACTGGCTTGCTTCCTCTCCTTCCTGCAACAGACCTTGTTTAAAAAGTATGAAAATGTTTAGAAAGGTTTTAGCCTATGGTATTAAAAAGAACAAAAAAAAAATTGTGAAAAGAGATATCACAGCACTGGAAGGTGAAATAAAGTGGTAACGAATGTCACCTTACCTAGCACAAGTACAATATACTGTGTCCAAGCAGAAGGAGTGTGTGCGGTGGGGCCCCCATGGAGCCAGGGTAAACCTCTTTTAATGGAATCCCCGGGACTCCAAAATGAAAACTGGCTCCCCATCCCTCTTTCCTAAAATGAGGCCACTGATGTGTGCTCAGATTGCAGAGGCAGCTTCCCCATTATCCCTTCATTCCTTAGCATAAACGGAAGCATGAGGCTTTTCAGAAAACTTTGAGACATAAAAGGGGAAGAGCAAGAGCAGAATGTAAGAGCCATCCAGGAAAATAGAATAAGACCACAGGTAGATAACTCGAAGGACTGATCCAGTAAGATCATATTTGGCTAGTTGGAAATAGGCAACACAGTGAACATGGGGAAGAAACTGCAAAGAAACAGTAAAATAGAGCATTCTTAACTACAAATGCTTCTGGGGAAAAGGAAACAGCAGGGCAGAGTGAAAACCTACAAAGTAGGATAAAATGTCTGGAAATTATACATCTGGCCAAGGGGTTGAAGATAAAGAAAAACCCTTAAAAAAACAACTTAGCCAACTACAAAATGGGAAGCATAACTAAATAGACATTTACAATATGCATATGTAACTAGACATTTGTGAAGAAGATACTCAAATGGCCAATAGGCATATGGAAGAATGTTCAGCATCAGTAATCCTCAGGGAGAGGCAAATCAACATTACAGTGGGATGCTGCCTCACCCGAGTCAAAATGACATTGCCAAAAGAGCACAGATAGATGCTAGTTAGGTGGTGGAGAAAAGAGAAATGTATACTCTGTTGTGGGGATGTAAATTAATTAGCACAACCATTATGGAAAACAGCATGTAGTTTTTGCAAAACATTACTACTATATAGTCCAGCAATCCTACTTTGACTATATAGCCAGAAAAAAAGACACCAAAGGAAATAGAAATCAGCATACAGAAGAGTCATATATGCTCTTGTGTTCAGTGAAGTATTCCCAGTAGCTACACATGGAATCAATGGAGGTGTCCATCAACTGGCAAATAGATAAAGAAACTTTACTACACACCCACAGGGCAGTACTATTTAGCTGTAATGAGGGAAAGCCTCTTATCCATGACAGCTTGGATGGAGCTGGAGATCATCATGATAAATGAAATGAAGGCACAGAAAAACAAGCACTGTGTGATCTAATTCACAAGTGGAAGCCAAAGATGTGGATCTCACAGAAGTTAAGACTGGTGGACACCAGATTCTGGAGAGAAACATGGGGATGGCTGATCTATGGGTGCTGAATTACATTTAGATAACAGCAGGCAGCTCTGGTGTCCCCTATGCAGCCAAGTAATGAGAGACAATGATAAAGCCCTACATAGTTCAGAAAGCTAGAGGGAAAGATTTGGGGTGTTTTTACCATAAGTGATTAATATTTGAGTAGCTATGTTTAGTATGATTGAAGCATCATACAGTGTATACATAGGTTGTCTTAGAAATAGGCACATTTTTAGCCGGGCATGGTGGCGCATGCCTGTAATCCCAGCACTCGGGAGGCTGAGGCAGGAGGATTGTTGTGAGTTCGAGACCAGCCTAAGCTACAAAGTGAGCTTAAGGCCAGCCTGAACTGCATAGTGAGACCCTGTCTCAAAAACACACACACAAAAAAAAAAAAAAAAAAAAAAGAAATAGGCACATTTTTTAATGTTTTTATTATCAGGAAAAAATGTAGTCTTAAATTTGAGTAAAAGGGATAAAAAAAGTATTTTCCAGACATTAAAAAGCACTTTACACATGGAAAAAGTCTACTACAGTAGTACTTGATTTGTCTACTTTCCCAATTGCTGGGAGAAAATATTTGAACATCCACAAGTTAAAAAAGGAAAAGTTCATGTTGGCTCATAGCTTGTAGAGGTTTCCATTCATAGTGGCCCGGCCCCAGGGTAGAGCAGAATGGGAGAGGAAACAGTCCATGGGATGGTGGGCATGAAGCAGCATGTGCTCGCGGTAGGAGAGACATCTATCTACAGCTACCTCCAGGCCACACCCACTAATGCATCATCGTCCCACCAAACTTAACCTTCCAGTGTCACTACCAGCTATAAACCCACCCATGGACTAACCCAGCATCACACAGTCCTCATCTAGCATCACACCCTGCTCTGGTGTCACACACCCATGATCTAGCAGTCCTCTCTATCAGCACATGAGGTTTTAGAGGACATCTAGATAGAAGCCATAACACTGTATGGAGTCATTTGTAAAGTTCTATAGATATCCTTATTAATGTGAGATGTCAGGACACCAGGGCCAACAAGCAACACACTTTTCCAGTAAAGGATAACAGTACATCTTTTAGCTCTGTAGGCTATACTGTCTTGGTCACATCTGCTCATTCTTTCTGTTGTAACATGGAACAGTCATAGTTGAATGGACAACAGAGTGTTCCCATGCAGCTTTATGTAGAAGACCTGCAGTGGGCCAAGTTCAGCCCTTGGGCAACAGTTTGCTCACCCTGACAGAAAGAAGAGCTCCCCCTGATGGAGCTGGAAGACAGCAGCTCTGGAAAGACTGCCCTTATAATCAACAGTGGACTGCTCGCTGGAAAAATTAAAGAGCTAACAAACACAAGTAGGGACTGTAGAAAAGAGAGTTTGGAATAGATAAGCCCTTGAAACATAACAGGACAGAAAGCACAGTCATGTGACATTACTCATCTAAGCACTGAAGGGAGAATATTTGCCTGATCTCCAGGAGGTGGAACTCAGGTCCATAACTCAAGAGCCCCTAGCAGTCAGGCACACAGGGCACTGTCACAGCTTCAGGTAGTGAGCACAGCTGTGCACACGCAAGAGGCAGACCAGAGCCCTGTGTGCTGTGCTAACAATTTTCTACTTTTCTACTATTTTAGCAGGTTCCAGCCACTGACAGCTCTAAACCTAGGAGCATCCAGACCTGAGCTTCAGTGCTGCCACACCAGTCTATTGGCAGCAGTAGCCCAGAGGCAGATGCACCTGAAGGAAGGGAGATCTCTATTAGGACACAGAACGGGCACCCCTGGGACATGGCTGGGGCACAAGCTTTCGAACCGGAGTGGCCTGTTAACAGAAATGAGACTGCAGCATTGTGCATGCAGCTCTTCTAGGTGCTTTATTTTGCATGTGACCAATCCTTGCTCATTCTCTAGAGCAGTGGAGAAGGCATGGGGCATTCCTTGGGGAACAGTGTCTCTGAATGCAAAGCGGAAGCAAATGGCAGCAGCACTGGGGTGAGCGAAGCACTTTTCATGTACTGGTATTTGAAAAATTCAAGGTTTTATTATGTAGTCCCCCAACTTACACACCTCTATTAGACTAAAATTTGTTCACAGTTGGGAGATTTTTGTAGTTTGGTTGTTATAGCTTTAGACCAGTGATAGCAAAACTCTGAGACACCAAGCACCTAAACTTCAGCCCCAAACCCGCTTGCTTGTCACCAAGTCCCTACACTGCAATTAAACCAGAATACTGGATGTTCAGCTGCTGGGGCAGTGCTGGGGTGGCCTGGCTCTCCCACCATCACAGAGGGGGCTGTGTGGCCACCACAGCACCTGTGCCACAGATTAGCTGTCACTGCTTTAGAAGAAATGCGTTAAAGCTATGTCTCTGAAATTGTTAGTCTTGGCCAGCTGCTCTTATTAAAGATACAAGTTGTCAATTTTAGATATGCAAGATTTTATTGGATTCAAGGGTTTGGGGTGAATCGGTATTTAGAATATTTAGAAATCCCTTTTTGCTTTGTTTCAATTGTTTATTAACACCTGGTCTGAACTACAGCAGAGGAGTTTGCATACTCAGTCGACAACTCTTATTTATTTATTTATTTTACTGTATTTGGTACAGGGCCTCACTGTGCAGCTCAGACTCATAGTGACCCTCCTGCTTTCAGCCTGCCCAGCACTGGGATTACAGGGGTGCGCCACCATACCTGGACTCTGTCACTGGCTCAGTGCGCCTGAGGGTGGGGCCGGTGCAGCATGTGGTGCCAAGGATAAAAGCCCTGTCCCTGTGCTTGTCTAAGCAGGTACTTAGTCCCCTCAGCTATCTCACTGGCTCAACAACAGCCCTTTTAAAGCTGAACCCATCCTGATCCATATTCAGTCCCCTTCAGCTTGCAGCAGAACTCTGGACTCTGCCATTGACTTGCAGGATGAACTGTAGCTCAGGCATAAGGTCGTCTTTTTTTAAATAATGTCCTGGATTTCACAATTTAATTCTTCCTCTCTGTTACTTTTCCTGTTTAATTTGGCTAGAGTCTTTGGACAATATTTCGCGTAATTTTCCACTGCCAACTTGGTACCGCGCTGTCTGAGTCAGAGTAAAAACAAATTACCTTAATGTGAAACTATATATAACCTGTGGGAAGGCAAATATTTAATTGTGCCTGATTTAAAATAGTATTTGATTTCAGTATAAAATTAGGTTCGAGAAATTGTACTGTTTTCTGAAATTATCTTTCGTTTTAAACTATCAATGCTGAGAATTCTGTTTACTCTCTCATCTAACAAGTTTAATTACTGCTTTTAAAACAGCAAAGTGGCTCTGTCTTGCACCGTGTTACCAATGTGACTGAGAAATAAGTTGCAGAGATCCCAGCGTGGACTGTGTGCTTGACCTAGACTATTGTGTGGAAGTTCATTTTATTTATTTGTGTGCTTTTCTTCTCAAAAGAAATTTATACTCTGTGTGCAGAAATATTTTAGTTTCCCCGTTAGTGTGAGAATTATTTTCACCTGGTTACTGCATAGCACCAAAATTCACTAGAGAATAGGAAACAGAAGTGTCTGTGGTGAGGTAGTCGCAGCCTGGGGACTCCAAGAGTGTTGGAAGCAGAGGATGCCTAGATGTGCTGAGAGCACTGGTGGACGTCCAAGAGGAGGACAGAGACTCTGAGATGTTTTTGAATGGGGTGAGAGGTCAGAGTTTGCCCTTTGGGCTCTTCTAATACAGAGGAGGTGATCAGCAGAGTACTTTAGCATTTTACATCTGTTTTGGTGTATTATAGATAGAGGTTTAAAGGGATGCAAAAATGAACATCAAAAGAGTTTTCCCTAGTAGGATGTAAATGTTATAAGGAAAAGCTCTGGGTCTTCTTCACTGTTGAACACTCAGTTCTTAGTTGAAAATGATCACTCAGAAAGTAAGTGTACTAATAAGAAAGGAAGGAAGAAAAGAATAAGGGAAGGATGGAGGAAGGAAAGAACAGAGGAGAAAGGAAGAGAGCTAACTAGCACACAAAGGAGGGAGGACTGATTCCCTCATACCAGAGAATCAAGGTATTTGAGAAAAGGAACATTGCCTTGGGTGTGAAGCACATGTCTCTTCTATTTAGTTTTGGTGTCAACTCAGTGTTGGGTGCAGCGAAACAAGAGGACAAACTTTAGTCCTCAGGCCCTAGGAGCCTCTACTTCTGGGGGGAGAAGAAGCCAACTCTATGTGGCATGGACTCTGTCAGTGAGGGAGACCTAAATACTGAAAGGACAGAGCAACAGAAGCCTGTCGAGTTAGAGATGGGCAGAATTGAGAATAAAACCCATTTTCTGACTGTGAGTCCTATGTTCTTTCCACGGAAGCTTTTTGTGCACTTGGTTTACTTTGGCAGGAAGGTTCTTGATGTTAGGAATTTTGATTCTCATGTGCTTTATGTTTTAAATCAGTATGACAAGTGCTATCTGACAAGCATGCCTAGTAAGTTACACATTGGGACAGCCTGGTGAGGGTGATAATGAGCCACTATCCCTCCTCCTTCCTGGACTGTCATCAGATATAAGCAAGGAGCTCTGACTTGGACCTGCATCCTATGGTCCATGGTTTCTGGCTAACGCAGCACAGTTTCAGGGATGGTTCTATCTACAACAAGGGAATCACATAGAGCCTATTTTAAATTAATCTATGTGCCAAGCCAGACATCTGGATGTTTGCCAGTATGTTAGACATGTACAAAGATATTTCCTCTCTGGAAGGGTGTGTGTGTGTGTGTGTGTGTGTGTGTGTGTATGTATAGAACTACCATATTGGAAAAATGCCTATTTTTAGAGTTCAATAAAGGTTGGAGGAAAAACTATCTAAAGGGAAACTTTTCTCTAAATTACTGGTAGAGAGGTCATTCAGAAGACATAGCTGAAAGATGAGAGAGGAAAGAGAAAGTTGTTCTTTTTTCTAAGATCCAAAAATTCAACAGCAATGAATAATTGTTGGGCACACTCCAGTATGAGAAACACATTATTTAGCTATTTTGTTTAGTATTATGACATCAACTCAGGTTATTTGATAAATGAAAGGCTTCTGTAACAATACCTTACATGAAGATAGTAAATTAAGTGCACATCTCAGAAATACCATGAACACTTAGATTGCTTTGCAATGCCACCGAGTCCTGACTACCTTGAAACTCCATCATGGGCACAATATGTCTAAGAAAGTTCATATTTAGGAAGTAAATTCTAGCTTGCTTAGCTCATGGGATATCGTTGAAAGAACTAAGCCAATGAAACAAAGAATAGAGTAGTAAAAGGAAAAACCAGGATCATCTACCTTCTATTAAATGGTTTAAATATAAATATTGGTAGACTTTCACAGCTCTCATCTTTGTCCAAACATGAATATACTTCACCCTGGATAAATGGCCTCTTAATAGTTAAACTGACATTTATTGCATGGATATTTGAGAACAAAACTGTTAAAATATCAGACTACTTGGTTCTGCTTGACTGTATAAGAAATCTTCATAAGGTTTCTTCTAGAAGTTTGACTGCAGTATTTCTAGAATCCTATGATATCTGAGACTCATTTTCTCCCTTTTATAGAGACATTCATCTGGTAAAAATTGCATAAATCTATTTAATAATTAAAAAGATGTGACATTTTTCATTCTATAATCACTATATAAGGTGACATTACTACAATGTGAAAATGGTATATCCTAAAAATTGTTTCTAAATACTGAAATATTGTGGGTTTGACTTCCTTTCTAGAACTGTCCTCAAAGGAGAATGGTTCAGTCTTAGCTAAATCTTCTTGTAGATGAAATTAAGCTTAAACCAAAATATATATATTGATTGCCTTTTATAGGCAAGATATTCTAATAAGCCCTAGAGTTATCACAACAAATGGAATTGATGGGATAGTTGAGAGGCCATGGAAATAAAGAGCCAAAGGAAGGGGTGATGAATGTAGTGAGAGGTGTCAGACATAGGCAGTTCTGTGAGGATGATTGGCCAATGGGCAAAGGAGTTAGTGTAGGGGGAAAGGTGCTCAAAGGGAGGCAGAGAGAGGAATTCTGATGGAGGGAGCTCTGAGGGATAGGAGGACCAGATGACTTCAAGGAAAAGCAGTAAATTAAACACAGGATCCAAAGAGAAAGAGGTAGAGAAGAGAAGATGGCAACACACAGACAAGCAGCAGAATAAACTTGTTAAGGGATATGAGTTTTATTCATAAGGCTTGGAGGAGCATTGAAAGATTTTTAAGTGTGGTTTTGAATTGCTTGGATTCGCACTACAGAGTCCATGGGGGTCAGCTTGGTAAATCAGGGAAATGAGGAAGGAGGTGTTGCTTTTAAGTTGGACAAAGGGAATTGAAGGACAAGATCTGCTAGATTAGTGTGTAGTGATTTGGAGCAATGGAGAAATAAGTTCAAAGTTGATAAGCTCATTTCAGGCTCAGGAAACTAGGTATGATTCTTGGAGAAGGGTCAGTATCCAAGGAGTCAGGAAGGAGATAATGAACTAGCTTCAAGTATTTTCAAGTGAATGCTTCAGGGAGAAGTTAGACAGTCAGAGGGTTCGCAGACTTGGATTGGAAAAATTTTGGTCCAAAACGTGGAGACTGCATCACTATGAACACAACAGGCGCAGGGCAATTTTAAAAGTAGATACAAACACTGCAGTGTGTGTGTGTGTGCAGTTCTAAGTTATTACCTCACATTTAAAATAACACCAAAATCTAGAATACAAATAAAAATCAGTGGAGTCATATGGCATCCACATGCCAATTCTTTTGCATTATGTACAAAATCCACCTTTCTACCATCTCCTTATCCATACCTACTTTTGTAAACTTCACAAGCACACTTCTGGTTTCATTAAATTATTTCTACATCTTGTATAAAGGTGTGTTAAGGTTGACCTCATATTAACTGTTCTTACTATAAGAATAAAACAGATTTTAAAAAGCCATCATTGTGACTTTTTAAAAAGTCATAATTTGCTGTGAAGTGTCCTCCATTTGCTTTACACAACCTCCCTATGTTCTCTTCTTAGACCCTTGCTCACAGCCTAGAATATTTTCTGTTCCACGCTTCATATTCCTCTTGAGTTTTTGTTACAAGTATCTCGATCCAAGAGCTAAGAAGAACCCAAAAAATAAAATAGGCAAGTCTGAACATGAGACTTGATAAATCAAGCCAGAAATACTGGTTTACTGACATTTACACTGCTATCGAACCATACAATGATCTCTCCCATTCTACCCTTCCAGGCACAAGAATGCTTCTCTAGAAAGTCAGCAGCATTCAGTTGGGCCTTGGCATTTGCCTGTGTCCTCATGGCCACTCCAGGTCTCAGATTCTCCCTTCACCTGCTATCTCGACCCCTTCCTGAGGGTGGTCCTGAAGAGTGACACAGGCTGGCCAGGCTATCCCTGCATATTGGCAATGCGAGTCTGCAATGTTTACTGCTCCTGTCTGGCGATGCCACAGGCCACCTTGTCTCTGAGTCCCCAATTTCCACAGAGGTTCTTTCCCATGAGCTTTGCCCTTACATGGAACACACAGTTTCCTACAGAGCTTGAGGGCCGAGTCAGAGCTCTTGAAGCTGAGCGCTTACGTGCCCAGCATACCAGCCTCACCCACCAGGGTCTTGCAGTTGATGATGTAAAATATTGTTCCTGGATTTTTCTAAAAAAAAGCAATAAAATAGGATATCTTTTTGTAACTATTTCAGTAACTCCTTCAATAAATGTTACTATTTTAATCTTTCAAATTTACCCTGATTTAAAAAAAAAAAAAACAGAAACCAAAACAAGAAAAAAAATGAACATGGGGCCAGGAGTATAGCTCAGTAGCACAAGTATCTGCAAGCACAAGGTCCTGAGTTTAATTCTTGGTACAATATAAATAAATTAGCTGATTAATTAATTCAGACAAATACATGGATAATTAAACACATTCTTATACTCTCTCCTGCCTCTGAAGCTCTACTATAATAGTCATAAAGGATTTTTTTTAAACAAGTTAATAAAACTTGAAAGCATGAGAGGAGAAAATAGGAGATCAAAGGTGCAGCATGATTTTAGAACCAAGAATATAAATGGAGGCGAGTTAACTAAATTAGTCAAAGATAAGAAGCAGAACAATAGCGCTGGCAGAGAAATACCAAAAATTTTTCAAAATATACATATTGTATCCATGAGATAAAAGTATGATGCTATATAAAAGAATCACCAACAGATTACGGAAGGGGGAGACATGACTTACGCAGATTATGTCATGTGTTTGTTAGGAAATAGTGCCATTGGCATTTTATAAAACTGTTGGTACATAGTGATACTTTACAATAATTAGAAGATAAAGCAAATTGAAAATAGGCAATTATTAATTTATGGGATAAAATTATACATAAAATCATAATTCATTTGTTGCATGAATGAATAATAGCTATATAATCAAGTAAGGAATGAATGTATTCAACAAATGTCGTGATTACTCATGAGCGGATGTGTGTGGGTACTGAAACACAGGTTCCAAGTATGCATTAGATTATGAACTGGATTAAGAATCAAAGTGTAATGTGTATAATTGATATACCAATGAGCGGTGCTGTGAAGGTATTTTAAAATATGGTGTCACATGACAGAAAGAATTGCTACAGAGGTTGAAATGATTGTCTTGAAGGTGATTGTGGGCTGGTGGCAGGTATAACAGCACTCTATTGTTATTAAATATAAATCTTTTCATACTACTTTTAAAAAGTATGTTCATACATTACTTTGTCAAAATAACAAGTAAAATCAATCTGGCCAAACATTTGTAGTGTACGTGTTGCTGAGGTGGGCACCTGGTGATGCTTTTTGCAACGATGAAAGTCTAAGTTTTGGACCAGTTTCATATTTTAAAGTAAAGCTCTCTTGTATTTTAAAATGAAGCAAATGTGTACTTCAATAAACTGTAAAAATTCCTTGTAAAGGTACCAGGGATTTAAAAACACAGGTCATTTGGCAAAGATTCTTAGTATTTTTGTTATTCACAAGAATATTCTTAAGACTACTTTCTAAAATGCACCTTCTGAAAACAAGCATATTGTATGCTTCGTATGAAAGGTCTTAGAGTTTAGAAGTTCTGCCTGTGTCATCTCAGGAAAATTTAGTTGTTTATTTGAGATCTTGCAAAAATTCTTTTTTCTTTTAAAATTTAGGAATGTATACAAACTCTTGATTTCTACAGAATGGCAGAGCAGTTTGGAACTTTGTAAATTTTCAATGGTTGAATGCTTTGAGCAAAGCAAAACATATCACTTTCCTTTCCAAAGTAAAGTCGTAATCTACACTTCATAGTGCAACTTTCCAGATGTGCATCATTAGCAGACCTGGAAGCACTTCTAGTAAGGGGGTGGATTGTTGCTGTATCCGTAGAAAGCATTAGGCGCAGAAGATCTGTTGATCTGGACTGGCTACTCTCTACATGTGGTGAGAATGACATAATGCCCATCTGCCCTTCTTTTTAGATGAGAGGCAGCAAGAGTCCCATTCAGCGAAGGCTCTGAGTTGTGCTGCAGAAGCTTCAGAGGTTAGCCCCTTGATTCAGCACAGTTCATACATGGTTGTCCTGCCCAGCTGCTTTGAGAATTTCAGAAGCTAACTCCATTAACTGCTTTTCTCACTCCCTCCTCTTCAGGCATCCTGATTCTGAGATTAAATGCCTTTTCTTCCTTCTGGAAGACTTCTTGTCTTGGATATTTTGAAACCAAGTCCTTGTGAGAATTTGATTTGCTGTTCACACTGAAACAAGGGATGGGAATACTATGCTGCTTTTATCTAAGGGTATGAAAAGTCTTAGAGTTTAGAAGTTCTGTCTGTACCATCTCAGGGAAATTTAGTTGTTTATTTGAGATCTTGTAATAAATTTAGGAGCATATTCAAACACATGCTCCTAAACATATGCATATTCATTTTTAAAAACCCAAGAACATTTTTCCAAGAATAAAACAAGGGGGAAAAGGTAAGATGTGCAACAGAGTGAAGTGCACAAAATGAACCACATTAGCACAGAGCCATGTTTCTAGCCAAAGAGAACAGCGCAAGAACACTTCCCACCCACAGAACTCCTCATGCCCAATATGATTATCCAAATTGAAAGAGCCTTTCCATCAAATATATTATTAAAAACTAAGCCTACATTTTGGCTAAGAACATTATCATAAAAAAGGAAATTGTCATAGACTTTCCCAGATTTCATTCATTCTTTACTTTCTGCTTTGGAGAAAATGTTACAGTTAATTGATTACACAAGAACTGCAACCATGAGGAAAGAGAACAGTGTCTTTAGAGCAATATGATCAAAGCCTCGGCTCCCTGGCTTTGAAGACCCAGTCCTTGTACAAAGAGCAATCACAGGCATTGGCTGCTAGGTGTAGGAAATTGCTCTTGGAGCCATCAAAGACCTCCTGCATTTTTCCCAATTAAACTGATAGAAACACTGAGAAGTTTCAAGAAAACTGATAATGAAAACTACTGTATCTTTTATAAAATGTTAGTGGAGTCTGACTGAAAGGTAAGGGAAATATTAATTTCCCTCTGCATAAATAACTTAAATGATTTTTAAAGGGCCAAGTAATGAGAGGAGACATCCTAATCCTGGATCCTTTTAACTTAATGCCTTTGTTGCCTTGTGCCTCCATTAGATGACTAATTTCCTGGGAAATTTATTTAGGTTCATGACCTTGATGTCATTTATAATGAGACCTGTACGAAAGCCATGCTGTAAGAATGACCTAAAAATGGACTAAAAATTTCAAAGACAGAAATAAGTCTATTACAGAGAATGTTACTAGTCTCATAAAGGTACACAGAAACACACACACACATTCAAATGGGTGATATTTATCAAATACCTACTGTGTGCCAGGGACTGTGTTATACAGCAGAAATACAATAATGGTCAAAACAAGAAATAATCTAGAGTTGGTTGAGTGGCGTGGTAGACTGGAACTAATGAACTCCCACACATCAAATGCACAGTTATAAAGGAGGATGTGTAGATATACTGCAGGGAAGATGAAGGATTCCAGGGCAGTTCTCTAGAAAGCAGGGGTTGGGAAAAGATCCTGAGGAAGTGGCCGTGGAGGTAAGGTATGAGAAAGGAGCAGATGCAAGTGCACAAAGCACTGCTAGGGAGAGAAAGGATGGGCAGCAGAAGTTCTTTCAACAACAGCCAAAAGCCCTAAGCACAATGGCCACACAGCGGCAGGGACTGTTCTATGTGAAGATGCAGGGCTTTGGTGGCTCGATAGGTGCAGAGTCAGGAAGATAAGGCCGAGAGACTCCTTGCTTTGTAGGTCCTGTGAAGGCTTCAGTTTGCCCGTACCTGCTGGCTTGTTTGGCCAATTTATTGTTCTTGTGGTAGCTCCATACTGAATCTCATCGTTGCCTTCTCATGGACAAACACATGAAAGTAGTGAATGGAAATCCATTCATTAAGCAAATATTTATTGAGCAGTTTCTATGTGCCACATACACTTCTAGGAATGGAGGAAAGTCTTATGAATAAAATAAATAAAAGTCTCTCATGTAGCTTCCATTTATAATTAAGGAAGCAGAGAAATAATGCCATAAACAAAGCATGAGCTGTCTAGGTGTTAAGTACTAAGGAGAAATAATTCCAAGCGGGGAGTGGGGACAGGAAGCCTAAGAAGTGGGTCTGTGTGTTTCAGTAAATCCTTGTAAATGCCAGTTGTCTTCCCTGCGTGTGTTTAAACTCATGTAAATGACACTGTGCCTTTTAGGATTTTATTTTTGTTTGTAGATCTATGTTCTTAAGATCAGTTCATGTGGTTAGTGTGAAGGGCCTGTTGCTTCTGTTGTGTCTCTCTATGTGCACCATCATTTCTCATGCGTGTGTCCCCCACGGCTGGAAGACCAGATAACCTCTATTTCTTTGTTCCCAAGAGCAAAGCTAAGGTTTTGCATTCTTGGGTTTTGTCTCTGTCTTCTGGTGGTGAGAGGAAGGGCTGGCAGGGGGAGAGATGTGGGGTTGGCCTTGTGCACTGAGAACTGCAAGAGTGATGTGAAAATTAAAGAATGGGTCCAGACTGTATGGAGCATGTTCAGGAGTCTCATATAGCAATTCAGGAAGAGACAAAGCATCTTAGATGAAGCTGATGGAATTGATGGAATAAAGAACTGGATCTGCCCTTAATAATGGACTGAAGGTGAGAGTGAGGGTGAGTCAAGCCTACAGTTGGTTTTCTTATGTAGACGACTGGCTGAACACGGGTCATTTTCACACATGGAACGTTAGAACATGAATTTGGAAGCCAAGATCCTGACTCCACTTCATACATAAAATCGTGTCTTGAAACTTTCTTCAGGGGCCAGGGAGATGGTTCAGTAGAATAAGTGCTTCCCTGGCAAGCACAAGGGCATGAGTATAATCCCCAATTCCACCAAAGCAAACAAACAACCAAACAAAAAACCAACTACTTAGTTTAAACATTTCATGTTGCAGAGATTCACTGAGAACCAAATAGGTAAATACTATGAACAGTACAAGGAATTTAACAATTTGGGAAAGAAACAAAGATTGGCAAGTAGAATATCATACTGCCATAATTACCATGATGAAGATTGAAGCAGACATAACAAATTAGATCAAAATGTGTTTAGAGATGAATAGAATTTCACTAAACAGAATCTAGAAGCAAGGGAGAAAGAAATTCAAGTAGAAATACACACAGATGTGAACAAAGACAGTGGTTTTGGGAAACTCCAAAGAATCTTTATTTCCTGCTAAGGAGGCAATGACATGGCTTGTGGATGGAGAAGCCATAATTCTCTGGCATACAAGTCATGTCCTGTAGAAATTGATGGGTGCTGTTTGAGCAGAGAAGCAATGTTGAGCAGAGAAGACTGGAATGGAGAAAAAAAAAACTATTATAACATCAAGAGAAATAGATGAGAAGGACCTACTGGCATGCCCTAGGTGAGGGTCACATGAACTAGAGTAGAAGAAGAGAAGAAGCAGGAATTGACAAGTGAGAAGACAGCTTCTGTTCAGGCATTGAGGTGGAATGACTGGAAAGTGTAGGGGAATCAAAGGATGCCTTCCAGAGTTGGGGACGTAGCTCAGTGGCATAAGCATCTGCATGGGAAATGAAGGTCCTGAGTTCAATCCCCAGTACCTGCCCCTTGAAAAAAAAACAATAAAAAAGGAAAGGAGGAAAGAGTGACAAGTTCTGTGGAGACAGTATGCTCTATTTAGGAGAATGTTCATTTGGATTTTTGACAGTCAAATAGAAGAAGGCTGTAGCTGACTTCAGATCCACCAACTAAGTCTGAGGGAAGAATGCAGAGCTTATGATGGAGACTAGATTTGTGCATGTTTAGACTGAGGAAAAAGGGAAGCAAGATCCTAACTTTGAAGTATGTGTAAACAGAGGTGAGCAAGACAGGCTGGTCCAAGCTACTATAAGGAAATAAGAGACAGAAAGGGAAGACTGAGGGCAAGGATAAGCATTCCACCACTGCACAATCTCTTCTTACAACAGTAAATGAGTTTTCATTATGTCCTACTTTTGAAAATTTGTTTGTAAAATGTTATTTGCATCAACATTTTCTATACTGTTGTTCTGATTTACCTTTTGTGTCTATAAACAGGCATTTCTACATAGGAGAGCCTATTTTTGATGGAGAATCCATGTTCAGCATATCTGAGTTTAATGGCATCAATAAACTTCTAAAATACACCTAAAGCAGCTGTTCCATAAGACTTCCCCTCATCTTACAGTGTACGTGCCCTTGGGATCTGCATCTCTTGAACATGGTTCAGTAGACCTATACTCAACTGATGGGGCAAACTAAGTGTGTTTCTTCAGCCATCACAGACCCCTTGTGCCATTTCTTCAGCTGGCTCGCGATGGACAGCACTCCTGTCAGCAGTGCCCTTCAAGGTCAAGGCTAAGCCTGTCTTGATAGTGACCCCTTACTCCATAGGAGTGGAGGAAGTGAGGTCACAGCAGAACTTTCTCTAAATCAACACTCTTTCCAAACTCTTTCCCTTCATTTTGCATATGCTGGAAGACAGGAATCTTTCCATGCAACTCTGCAGCTGCCTTGGCAATCTAGCTACTCTACTTCTTCAAGAACCATTTCCTTTTTATGGTGTGCTATCTTATTGCCTTATTTTCATTTCTACTTTAATGTTCTTTATCTCCATGTCACAGGCACATCATAGGTTTGCCTATGTCAAACTACACTATAAAATGCCATTGTGGTAGAAGGTAGGTAAAAGGATGTTAGGTACTTTATGTTAGCACAATTTAAAGAGAGTCATCTGGAATCACAGTAACTCTACACACCAACCTTAATGATATAAACCATGTTGAAGCCGGGCATGGTGGCACATGCCTATAATCCCAGCACTTGGGAGGCTGAGGCAGGTGGATTGTTCTGAGTTTGAGACCAGCCTGAGCTACAAAGTGAGCTTAAGGCCAGCCTGAGCTGCATAGTGAGACCCTGTCTCAAAAAAAAAAAAAAAAAAAAAAAAAAAAACCATGTTGGTCCTTGCTACTGCTTTTGGTCATGCTTTACTGATGTTAGGGGAGAAACAGCTGACTCAGTCTCTAGAGACCACATGCTAGGGCTTACTAGAGGCCAACTTGTCTGTGTGGACAGAAAATCAATATACACATTATACTGCTGGTAGAGTGCTTATCATTAGTTGCTAATGTGTGTTCCAGAACACAGGTCCTGAGATGGTAATAGAGCTCCACAATGATTACTTCCACAATCTAATGAGTTTGAAAATGCTTGCTGATTCCAATTTAAACACTGTTTACCTTAAGATTTCTGAAACTTTTAAAATGTGTCCTTGAAGGACAAATTTGAATTTTCTAAGGAGAGCATGATAGGGAGCACCTTGTTTGACTGTGGAAATATTCCTCCCTCTTTAAGGGGTAGAGTTTTAGCCTAGAAAACTTGTTTAGAATGATGCAGCGTTGTGATGAAAGGCTACCAAAGCATCACTGGAAGAGCAGAGATGTGGAACTGGCTATACAGGTGTGGAAAGAAAAACCAGAACCAGACTAGGCTTTGCGCTGCTGGTTGCCTTCCAAATGAGAGGCATTTCCTCCACCTGGGAGTGACTTTGTCAAGCCAGTGCACTACCTGAAAGACTCTTGCAAATTACTCAACAGCTTTTAGCTTCAGATTTATCCTCTGTGATGATGACCAACATAGCACTTTCATTAACACACTGTTGGGAAAATTAGCAATCATGTATGAAAGCAGAAAGTTTGCTATAGTTTTTGATGCTTTAATATGATAGTCATTACTAATCTTTCAGTTCAAATAACTCTGCCAAGAGATTTGTTTGTTGGCACTTGGCTACTCCAGCAATCCCCGGCCCAGGTGCTCTTTTGTCTTTCCATCAGCCATGGCTATTAGAAAGCATGACTTCCTGTCACATTCTTTTTTTTTTGTTTTTCATGGACTTTTGTTTGTCCTTGTTCCACAGCTTCAGGTCATTCAGAGCTGACCTCTTTCTGCTATCACCTATGATTCAGTCATTTAAACTCAGGGCTCAAGTTTCCCTGCAGCCCTCTAGCAAAGGTCCATCACTGAGTTCACAGAAAATCCAGGGCTGGCATTTGAATTCATGAATCTTAGGCATCTGATACATATACTCCTTGATCAAAAACTGTGGTTTTTCCTAGGCCACAGAGGCTCTTGACTAATGCCTCATTCACCAAAGCAATCTAACTCTGTCATCCGCATCTGCAGAAATTGTAGTGAAGGTAGACTCTGTTCCATTGCTGCTAGTCAGAAACCATGGTGGGCACTGTAGGCTACTTTGCTTGGTGAAGGGATCAGTGCTTCCTAGAGCACAGGGATGTAGCCTGGGGTGCATAAAGGCCTGTCAGCTGACTCCTCAGCTCCCAGCAGCATTGGCTGTTGCCATGCCAGTTCCTCAGAGGGCACCACTGCCAACTGTTACACTTGATGGAAAATCCACAAGTGATGATGACCACTACAAAGCAGGCCTGACTAGCACTTAGCTTAACCAATGGGGTTTCCATATGTACTTGTGCAAAGCCTCTGCCCCTTGTCTGGAAATGGGCAGCAGATTCATAGTAAGTGAACCTCTCCTGGAGTGGTTCCACTCTTCTTGTGTACTTCCCTCCCTTCTGACAACTAAATAAATACTGGCTTCCCAGGAAAGGTCTTGGTCCTAGTCCTGAGATAATCCTGAATTCTTGAGAGGACTTAGGTCCTCCTGGAGCCCTGAAATCATTCCCTTTGCCTCTTGTATTTCACTGTACACTCATGTGAGAGACTGAAGACTGATTAGTGTGCAATAACCAAGGGATATTATTAACCCAATACACGAGAATACAGTGGTTTCAAACGAAGCTTCTACAGGCTGAATCCACTCTGCCTCAGGCAGCCCATCAGGATCCAGCCTCTCTCTAGGAACCAGCCATCCTGCTTCCTCCTACATCTTCTCATCACAAGCCAAACCGCAGTTTCTTATCTGTTGTCTTGACATTTCCCTGTTCATGTATAAAGTGTTATTACCTTTGACAAACTCCTACAACCCATATTCTGTTGTTTTCGAGTGGCTGTGAGCCACCTCCATTCCCTGTTAGGCACGCCTCTGTACTCTCCTGTATGGTTTGCACCTCTGCAACTGCACCTGAAAAGCAGGGGACACTAAATGCATTTTCTTCATTAATGAAAGAGTTAGATGTAACTCAAGAGAAATGGGGAAAGCAAAAAGACGTTGGGAATAGCTGGAGACCCATACTGGAGAGGTATAAATAATTTACCTACATAACTAACATTTCTGGAGTCCAATCCTGTAACAGGAAGATGTAGGAGTCTACTAAGAAAAATGTGGTCTCCAATTGCCTACGACCAAGTTAAATCAGTAGCAATTGTAAGGACACCCTGGAAATGGAAAACAAGAAGCCACAAAATATTGAGGAAGAGGCCACCTGATGTGAGAATGACTATTAATGGGGATGCAGATGATTTAGGATAGAATAAATTTATGCTACAGGATGAAGTGGAAAAATAAGAGAATAAATGAGAGCAAAGTATATTGGTCTTCCTCTATGAATGCAATACTCTTATATACTCAGAGTGGAATATTTTAAATCAATAAACTGATTACTTCTAAAAAGGCCTGCCCAGATAAAGCAAGGAAGTCTGAATATCATAGTATAAGACAGGAAAATGCATTATCTTTTCAACTATGAGTGATATCATATCATTTATTTATTTTTATCTATTTATTTATTTGTTGGCAGAACCAGGGATTGAACTCAGGCCCTTGTGCTTGTCAGGGAAGTGCTTTTCCTACTGAGATATCTCCCCGGCCTATAATTTATTAACTGATGAAGAGAAATGAGATAAAATATCTCTTGAAATGAGCATCTCTGTACACAAACTTTAGGCAAAGGTGATCACATTGGATCCATTTGCCATGAGAGAGTCCAATGTGTCCCGGAGTTTGCAGAGTAATGTTGAATGCAGGACTCCCAGAAAACAATGCTAGCTTCTGGGCACAAAGTATGCCAACCATAGGCCTTTTATTTGAGCAAAATAACTACGAGCATGCCTGTATACAAGATAATATTGTCTCCTATACAGAATACTTAAATTTTCACTATATTCATCAACAACCACTATGTCATGGGTCCATTTGTGAAAATTACTTTCCTTGTTGTCCCCTATAGCTACATGAGAAAAAGACAGTATTGAAATATAAGATCTAGAACAGGAAATAATGCAGCAGATCCTCATGGGAGAAGATTTCTGGGTTATAAAATAGGAGTAAAGCTGACTCCATGCAGGACTCCCAGTTCACAGTAGAAAGCAAAGGGCAAGCGAAGAGAAAGAAAGCAAATAATGCTGATGAGCACTGCATTTGGATAAAAACACTTGGAAACTTAGTAAAAATAAAATCTACGTTGTAAGCAATTACAAATATTATAGAATCTGAATATTAGGTTAGTTATTGTTCATTTATTTTTGAGACAGTGTATCAACTCGTAGCCCAGGCTGGTTTTGAACCTACAATCCTTCTGCCTTCGCTTCTCCAGTGCCAGGATGACAGGCGGGTGACCCCAGAACTTGGAGCTAAATATTCAAACACACATAAAAGGAGGGAACTAAGAAGAAGCCCTAAACATGAATGAAAAATACTCAAATAAAAGTGCTTATGATGGGATAAAGTGTCTTTAACTTTTGGTGAATTTTTTGCTTTTAAGATGAAACTTAATTTTGCAGGTATACAATTACAGAGAGGTTCATTGGTTCTTGGAGTCTTTTATTCCACTATATTGTACATCACTACAGATTTCTCATTGTATAGCACAGATTTTTGAGTTGAAAAAACCTTGAGAATTTAGAAATTTGGGGTGTTTGGTGTTAGAAACTAAGCATTGGTAGGTTAAGCTACATGAAAGTAGGGGCAAGGGCCAGCATCTAACATGATGGAAAGGGTTTTTTAAGGTTATAATGCAAACTTTTCTAATTTAAATACACAAATGTGAAAGCCAAGTGTGTTTGTTTAGATTACTTGACAGGAATTTCTGAAAATTGTTATTTTGTATTGTAGTGTTATATCACTGCACATTAAAACACAGGACTTCATAAATTTTGTTACTTGAAGCAGAATAAATATCTACAGAGATGTTTATCTGGGGACTGAGTTCAGGACCTTGCATTTGCCAGGCAGGTGCTTTTGCTGCTGAGCTATCTCCCTGACCTCTACAGAAGGAATTCTGACTTCTAAAAAACTGGCAAACATTCCTGTAGCAAAGAGTATGTACTTTTGAGTCTTATTATAATTGGAACCTCTGTAACAATTATTCTTCTGTGTATTATATATGCTTACAGTGTCTCAGGCATACAAAATGTCAGTTTTATTTGCATTTATAGATTACCTTTGTAAAATAAGTGTTCAGACAATATAATCAAGTGTTAATTTGAACATAACATTACATCTGTAACATAAATTACTTCTAGAGAGATAGTTAAGGTATTTTATACCAAAAGCCCCATCTCATTTGCCTGGCATTTTCAGGGTAGATGGTGCTTCTTCCAGCCTTTCCCCTTTAGAAGTTCAAACTTTAATATTTTAATCAGCTGTAAATGAAATGTTTCTCAACTATTGCATTTCTCCATATGACTTGACCTTTCCTGGCTTGCTCAGGGTCAGCATGAGGATCAGTAGCTGAACTCCACTGAATACTTTGCTGTCTTTCACTGCACGGATGACTGCTCTCACTCTAGCTCTGCTCCTCCTTCCATGTGCTGTGCTTTCCCGTCGTCTCTCACTATACCTGGCTGCAGGATCGCCAAGCTCACACCTCTCTCCCCCACACGCACAAGTGCACACTTTTGCCTCTAATTTGCTGCTATCTTTCACCCTAACCAAGACTCTTAATACCTAAAGTGTAATATGGGAAGTGGGAAGGGTGCAGTTAAAATTAAGTTGCACTTGGTTCATGAACTCAATTCTTCATGTGATTCTGATTGTAAACTGAACTGGATAAGAACTGAACCAAATTTCCTTATAAGCTCAACATTGAAACCAACCACTAAAGTTGATTCTGTTTTTATTCAACTCAGTTTGTGGTCAGAATTGTGGAAAGACCTGAGTTCATGGACTGAGGTGCCACTATATCTAGCCCACAAGTACTATTTGAAAAGTAGCAAGTCTTGTAGGTAGGAATGATAGCCATTGCCCACATTGCAGGGGGCCATCGTGCATTTTGGCTCAGGCTTAGTGATGCTGCTTCAACTCCAGGAAACCAGCCAGCAGCCATGGACATTTCTCTGGAAGTTTTACAGAGAGAATTCACTTGGATCCTTAGAGAGAAGAGGAAGAAATGGGGAATCTCTAATCATCCAGGAAGTGACCCCAAGGGACCCGGGTGAAGAAGACTTTCCTGTGGACCAGCCCAGAGGGGACAGAGCCGTCATATCCCAGTAGGTAAAGGGCAGTGTCTCAGCCCAGTGAAGGGCCCCCGACTTGAGTTTTCAGTTGCAATGTGGAGGTGGTAGAGAGGGTACTCACTGGAAACTTGCAACTCTTTTCCTTTCAGTTAACCATGACCACTGGGCTCCTATCAATCTGAGACTGCTGTATGGGAGTCTACATTTTGTTCACTGACTCTCTGCACATTAAGTACTTGAGCTACCATCAGGGTTTAGGTTTAACACATACATTTCCAGGTTAATAATTTTACTCAATAAGTACTTAATGAAAGAAATGGAACTTTCATATAATATGAGAAAAGTTAAAGCTACCTTAGGTGAACAAAAAGACAAGAAAAGGGTAAACTGAGGCAAAGACTTTATAAATAGTGAACAGTAAAAATTTTGCTCAAATTATATTTTCATTATTTCTTCTAAAAATGGAAACAAACTCATGTTCCCGTATAGTTTCCAAAAACCAGCCAGAAAATGCCTATGGGCTAATTAGCAAACTCCAGTTATGAGCCACCTATAGCCATAAAGCCTTCATGTCTTAGTGGGAGAATATACATGACAGTTCCTTTCCTTAAAAGTAACATCTTCAATTTGCATAGTTTCCTATTTATCCCAGGACTTTTCTATGTTGCCCATAGGTAAAGCCTCATTACTTCACCTTCCTACCTCTCTATTGATTTCCTATACTAGAGGCAGATAAATCAAGAGTCCTAAAAATAAAATGGGGAAAAATAAAGACAGAAAGAATAATGTAGTAAAGAGGAAATGTGATCACCAATAGTCCATAAGTAGTATAATTCACAGATATTTGATGAGGTTGGTTGAGCTCATCAGGTTTTTAATTGAGTGGTTTGACACACCATGAATGAGGTTGTTTTTTTCCTTTATGCACCATGAATTAGCATAAGGAAACTGGCCTCTAGGGAATCACCATGACCAGATATGAACTTCATTTGCCAAAACCTGTTATGGTCTGAAAGGTGCCAAGAAAGAAGCAAAGATGAAAGCTCAGAACAGAGGCCTGTAGGTTTTAATCATGAGAATTAAAACAAAACAAATTGTTATAAGTTAAACTCAGGACCGATTTCCAAGGCTAGGGTGACGCTGCTTCTCCCAACTCCTGGCCCACAGCATTTGGATTAGGAAGTGAGTGTGTCCCACAGTCTCAAGCCAAGCTGCATCCCCATGTGGGGAAAGGGGTCACCCCTGCTGGATTATAGGAAAGAGTCTAAGGATTGAGCCCATCTTTACTGAGCACTTCCTAGGAGCCAGAGATCTTCCTGAGCCTGAGAATAAGAAGTCATTCCCTGAAAACTGGGTTTGCACTTTAATGGGGAATTATTGAAAACAAAGGAATAAACACATGCATATAGCATGTATTACAGTTATAGTGAGACCAATAAAGAAAAAAATCATAGGGAATTAATAGAGAATAGCTGCAAATGAATCATGGACAAGACATTTGGCAATGAATGAAAATGACGTGCTTGAAATCTTACAGTGAAAAAAACTCATGCAGATATTTGGAAGATGAATTGGGGAAAAGAATGAAATAAAAACTGAAGATCCTAGGTGCACTGAAATGTGTTTGTTGTGTTTGAGGAAGAGAAACAGCTCCAGTGTGACCACTATAAATGGGCTGAAGATGGTATCAGTAGAACTTTCCACTTCATTATAACCAGCAGCTTATCCATTTGTGCTTTGCTCTGCTCGCTAATAATCACATTGATAGTCTTTTGGATTTTCTTTCATGAAAAGAGCCTCTTACAGACACAACAGGTTGACTAGTCCTGCTTTTACCTTGCTACTACATATATATGCACCATAAAACAGATTTATGAGAATTAATCATTATTTTTGGAAGAACAGCTTTAATACATTTTATGAATGATTTGCCATAATAGTCAGAATATTCAAGCCTTCAACAAAGATATGTGATTCTTCTATGCCATGATTGTTTTTAAATGCAGGCAGTAAGGCATTATTAAGAAATGCTGTATTAGAATTTTTGACCACACTATTTATCACCAATGCATGCCTGAGAGTTTCAGATTTTCTGCTGTGCACAGCCTAAATAAAAGCTTCAGTTTAGAAAATTGTCTATATTATAGATATAAAATCAACTGCAGAGGAAAACCTGCTCAGTCCTTCTGTCCCTCTCTTTGATAAAAGCTTTCTTTCTCCCTATTAAATATACTATGCTCAGAAAAAAAAATCATCTTCATCAGTTATGTCTTTTTCGGAGATTAATCTCAATTGTTAATTCAAAGTATTTTCTTAGCAGTAAAAATTAGGGCATTGATTTTTTTCCCCATTTTTGAGGATATTTTTATTCCTTCTGAAAGAGACCTAAAGTCAACTAGATTCTTATTTTTTCTGTTCCTCAAATTAGGAGAATAGAAGATATAGGCAAGAATTCTTCCAGAGGTTTTCTCTTAAACTTGAAATTCAGATACAAAAGTGACTTTGTGGGGTGCGATGTTAGCTTATAGCTTTAAAGCACTGATGTGTGGAACAAGTCTCTTGAACAACTTGGACAGCAAGGGGACAGCAGAGCGCCAATGACAGTAGCGTGGGTAAATAAAACTGCTCCTTTTTTGTTTCTGTATTTAGGACAGGGTCTTCAGGGTCTATAATGTCTCACTGCATAGACTGGACTCTCAGTGATTCTTCTGTTTTTAGCTTCCCAAGCACTGGGATTACAGATGTGTACCACCATGCCCAGTCTCAATCACTGTCTCAGTGTGCCCCAGGGGAGGGGCTTGCACTACAAAAACCATTCCTTTAGAATAGTGTGGTAGATTGCCAATTGGTGCTCCCCCCTTGTTACATCCTGCTGAACTGAACTAGTGTGATGCAGCATGTGACTGGCCCACCTGAGGGTTGTTGCCAGCAGTGTAAGAGGCAGAAGTAGAGAAACTGTAGATAGGGGAAGATGGTGCACTGCTCAGTCTCCTGGAGATGTTTGTCACATTGACTTTCCTGATGGGAACTCAGCTTTCTTCATTGCTGGAGGAGCTCAGGACTTCACTTGTCACTGAGGATAGCTATGGTACTTTTCCAGGGGAGCTCTGGTTCTCAGTTTGAGCACTGCTTCCTGGCTCTAGTTCAGATCCCTCAGCCTGCTGATATAGATCCTTCATCCCACTGGCACAGACTTTCTAGCTTCCACCACCAACTTTTGAGCCTTCCCAGTGCAGATCCATGAAGCAGGCCCCCATGAGACATTGATTTGGACCCATGGAGGCATCGTTATAAGCTCAAAGTCCTCAGCTGGATTCATGCAGGACATTACTATGGAATTCAGGACCTCAGCTGGATTCTTTAGTGTGTGGACAGATCTCCTGCATTCTTGGTATATGATTCTTTGGGTGATTCGTTATACAATAATCTTATATGTGTCCTGTATTGTACTGCTCCCCTTGCAAAAAGCCTCAAACTATGCCAGATGGCCTGCGTATCACACACACAGGCCGCTGATCGTCACTGAAGAGCTAGTTTCACAGAAACATGGCTCTCATGCAAAGGACTATTGTAATGAACTTGATCAAGACTCTATTGTGTGCCTCTTGTACAATGAATAAACTTATTGTCCTTGACAGTTATGGAATTGTCAGATCAACTGAATGTATTATAATATATATATTATATATTCACCAATGTAGAATACACACTGGAAAGTCTTAAGGTATTTATTATCTTTATCATTTTTCTTGTCCATTGAAGAAAAAAAAATTTTGATGGCTTAAAATTATTTATCCAATCAGCAAAGGCAAAGAGGTTCTATTTGTCAAAACAGTGGAGATAAATGTAATATTTTTGAAGTCATGCATTTTTTTCTTCCTACTCATTGAGGGGCATGACTTTTTCTAGATGAATTTTCAATTTGTTTCAGACAAAAATTGCTGAGGGGTGTACAGTGTATGGGATTTTGAATATTATCATAATGAAAGTTATGAACTAGAAGGAAAGGAACTAAATTGTGTACTTCACAGTGTAGCACTGTACCTACTATGACTATAGGTGGTGACAGTCAAAGAAATGAATACTACTTCTGCAAATATTGAAACTGTTCTCACATGCAGCCCCAAATGCATAGTCACAGCAAACACATTCATGTTGCATCCTGGATGCGAGAACAGATTGTTTCATTTTTTAGAGCCTAATCTTTAGGTTAATGTGCCATGTGATGCATGTGACACTAAACTTATGAAGTATCGGTTGTGCAATTTCTTCTCAATTGTAGAGGAGAAAAAAACTACTTAGAAATAAGCATTTAGCTTTCATAGTTTGAGAAAGCTTGACTTATAAAAGTCTCAAACGAAAACAGAATTTTGTCACATTTTAAGGCACAACACTTCAGATCTAAACTCATCTCATGGGAGAAAAATGGCATGCAAAATCATGCAATCTCTGAAGTAGATTCACTTACCACAAACCAAACAGACAACCAGCATTATGTGATCTCGGGGGAGTACAAACAGCTCATTAAACGTGTTTACACCTACTGGTCAAATAAACATTGGATGCTCTTTATGCCTGGCTGTTCAGGGTCCCTAAAATGTGCACTCAAATGCGTGGCCCAGAAAATTCCACAATAGGAACACTGACAAGAAAAGAAGTGAGTCAAGTATCAACTAAAAAATGTGTTACAACTCAAATATGTAAGAACAGTTGGACCATTTTAACTGCAAGCTACAAAAATCTACTGCTGTGACAGAATAAAGTAGCATACAAGACGAAAAAGAATAAAGAAATTTTATCTCATTTTGGTCTCCTGGAAGGACCAAAATTTAAGCAGAGATTTGTTCTTTAGGAAATATCACTTACATTTTGGTGGGCAGGTATTTTGACCTGTGGAAGAATGGTTTTTCTTAGGACTACTACACCACAGAGATGGTAATTTAAATCAGAAATCCAGAATGTCAATAAGAAATGAATATACAGTATGCTAAAAGCAACTGATAGTAAATAAAATATATCTGCCTAAAGTGTTATTCTCTTTTATATTATAGGATTTATTATTACTGGATTATTTTCCTAGAAAATTATTTCTACTTAACATGAAATTTTTATAAGGTTCTGAAAATATAGCATTCTCATATTCAGTTGGAGAAAATTTCAGTTACACAATTACCCTTATGAAATTATTTATGAAATTAAGTGTGCTGTTTGTGGTAGTCTCAAGCTCTCTGTCTCTCTCTCCATATCTCTCTGTCTCCCTCTGTCTCTCTGTCTCTGTCTCTCTCTCTCTCTCTCTCTCTCTCTCTCTCTCTCTCTATATATATATATATATATATATATAGCCATGATTAAGAGAAATTTTAGAATTAAGGTAAGGGAAAATGTCATATTTGCACTACATTCTAGCAATGCCCTAATAACTTACTCATCTTGACTTGATCATCTTAAAAATAGGCAAAATTTAGCAGTTGGACTTATATATTAAAAGAAATATTGAACATCAATAGATTAAAAATATTTTTGATTTCTTTGAAAAGAGCAAAAGGGGCTGGTCAAATAGCTCAGCAGATTAAAGTCCCTGCTTAGGCAGACTCAGGGACCAGGGTTCAATCCCCAGTGTGCTGAGCTGGCCCTTCACCCCGGGATGCGCTGAGAAAGGGACTGAGACTGTGTGTGGTGCTGTGCACCTGTAACCCCAGCTCTTGGGAGGCTGAAAACAGGAGGATCACTAGAGTCTGATATCTGTAGTGAGACCCTGTCCTAAATAAAAGAAAAAAAAAAAAAAAAAAAAGAACAAAAGAAAACCGTGACAGTTTCAGTAGAAGTGCTGGTCTGGAACACAGTAAGGATAATCTTGATATGTGAAATCCGTCCAGGGGCAGCTCTGGGGACACAGAGTTACTTGACGATGACATTCAGAACACAGGTTGAGGCTGACAGCTGTTCTGAGTGGTGAACGAAACCACAGCATTCCAGGCAACTGGAAGAAGGTCAGGACATACTCAAGGAATCAGAGCCCTGTACAATTCAGCACCTTGGACAGTTCCCGAAGCGCTGCCTTCTTTGGCGCCCTTAACCTTTACAATGCCAGACCTGCTCATTTAATCCTTCCTGGTGCTATCTCGCCTTTCTCAGCACAGCAACTTCCTGCCAAGGGGCTGGTGTGCAGTCATCCACAGGACTCTGGCTTGTGCTTCACACAAATCTGCATCCAGTCCTAGAGTGAAGGTCCACAGCACTGCTCCTGTTACTCGGAATTATGTCAGGTTTGTGGCCAGGCTTGTTCTATTAATCAATTCCAGGTTATTAACAGATTTTTAGCAATATAATTCATAAATGTAACTTTAAACCTGATTCATCATGAAAAGGTGAGGATGGGATCACCCATGTCGCTTCATAGCAGCCAGGTCTCCTGGGCACTCCCCATGTGAGGTCATTTAACACTTGTTCTACAGTGACTAAAATGAGGCATCCTGGCTGTAGAGGTGGTGGAAGAGTGAAGAAGAGCTTTAAGAGTGAATGACAATTCTGCCTAGGGCCATGAGGCACAACTGCTGATGCTAGCTAAAGCGGATCAAGCCTTCCTTGCAGGCTCCATGAAGTAACAGAATTGCTCTTTTGGAGTTAAATCTTTGACCCAATTTCAAGAAGTAGAACTATAATTCAGGACAATTCATTTGATTTCTAATCAACAAAGGAATGGACAAGTTCATTTCAGTTATGTCTCCTAAGACTAAAATTAGAAAAACTAACAACCACACAAAAATGTATGCTTATTAAATGCTTAAAGGAATACAGTATTTCTTCATGACTACTTTAGAAGTGGGTGTTTCTTTTCAAAAACCAATGGTGGGCATGAAGCATAAAAACAAAAGATTTTGTTATTTGCTGACAGACAGCTAAACCAGACATTCATAATAAAGGATGCCTTTGATCTTTGCTACCAAGAAATGGGAAGCAACAGCCAATGTACATGCTGGGATGCCTCTAGGCTGGGAAAATAGGATAGGAGATACCTCTTTATTCTTAGTTTAGTAGTGGCCTGGCTGTTCTGAGGTGCTGACTGGCTTTTTGGGAGCTCCTGTGAATTTTGAAGGCCCTCATATTGTTAACGGAAGGTCCATGACCCTACTGCTGCAAGTAACTCAATTCTTTCTCATTTCTCTGGGATGCATGGAATGCTGCACATGGATTTTACAGTCTGTTCAGGGGCTCTACAGAAGTGAGGGAAGAATGCAAAGCCAGGAGAGAAATGAGCAAGGACCAGAACACCACAGGAGGGAGAGCAAGGAATACAGAGCTATTAGAGAGTCAGCATACCAGAGTGATATTGTGAAGGCCTTGCTAACATAAAAGCTCTCACTCAGGCCTGTCTTTGTCCACCTGAGTAGCACATGACTGTTATTCTGTCCATTCAGAAAATACTAACAACAGAAAAAGCACTGCCTATCTTTCTGGATAAGTAGCTCATTAAGTGGTAGCTCTATGACCAGCCCTGCAGGAACACATTTTTTTTTTTTTATTAGAAAGTGAATGTTCCTGGATTCTTATTTACAGTTGTAGGAAAATGCAAAGATCCAGAGATTTGAGAATCATTTGCTGACTACCCAAGATGGCTATGGGATCAAAGGAAAGAGATTTGCATTTATCTCTATACACACTTTGTGCATAAGGGCATTGGTATCACTGATGAAGTTGCACTTGGAAGTTAATCTTACTGCACAATACACAGCCGTATGTGCTCTGGAGGTGATAGAAGTGTTGGCACCCATGCTGCCATGCATACTCTCAGTACTGGAAAGATGCTCAAAGAAGAATCCGTCAGATTTACTCAGGCTCATAAAGCTCTGTAATGCTTACTTTATTTCAGGACATTGGTTTTAAAAATTAAATGGAATCTAAAATTTAACTTAAGCTATATTTTAAAATGCTTATATTAAATTTCATAGCAGCAAGTTTAAGAACAACGAAAAATTGTATTTTATTTATTCATTTTTTTTCCTGTATTTAGGGCAGGGTCTATAGGGTGTTCAGGATCTCACTACTAGATTGGACTTGTAGTGATCTTCCTGTTTTCAGCCTCCCAAGAGCTAGGATTCCTAGAGTGTGCTACCACGCCCAGTCTCAATTGCTATCTCAGTGTGCTCTGGGGGTGGGGCTGGCATGGCAGTTCACGGATTGAACCCCGGCTGCTGTGTTTTGCCTAAGCAGGTGCTTTAGTCCGCTGAGCTATCAGGCTGGCCTGAAAATTTTTAAATGATTTTTGACTTATTTTTTTCAGCTTATATGCTCAGTTTGACTGAACAGTCTTATTTTCATAAATAAAACAGAGACACTGCTAATCAGGCTGCTCTTGGAATGATACTATATGCTAAGTCACTGGTTCTTTACTAAGTAAATAGGATACTTAAACAAGGTCATGAAATATAACACATTACTATTGCTAGACCTGCAAACTAGTGACTACTGCTATCACAAAGCCCAACAAAAAATTTATAAAATGTATTCCTTTTTAGATTTATTTTCTAAGATTTCATAAGTTGTTTAAAGCAGCTTCGCATTATCAACACAACTTTTTTATTTCCAAAGTTTTCAATTAATCCCTACTATCTTTTATCTTCAATGAAATAATGAAGATAAAACAATTTACACACAAAATGATGTACTGAATATTTTTGCCTATTTTCTGGAAATTCAGAAATAAAAAAATATCTCAGCCATAATTTGAATAAAATGCTCAACAGTAGAAGAAATTTCAATACTTTTGACAACCTCAAAATATTAAGTTTTTAAATAACTATTGTCCACTAAAGTTTGTTGTCAAGAAAATGGAGGGAAAAATTGTTAAAATGTCAAGCTCAATCTGTCTGATGTCAATTGCTGGAATTCAGTTACATGAGCTAAATTATCATTCATAAGTTTTGATTTTAATATCACTCATTATTAATTAAAGTTCTGTAAAACTAGATACAGCTTTGAACTTAATAATAATACAAATGCATATGACCTAGATGCATAAATAACTATGAAGAATGAATGTTATTGTTTTCTATTTTTAATTATGTTAAAAATATATTACACATACTAAGATATATAGTTTCATTACACATACACCAAATGCAGGCAAATGTTACACAAATGGTACAGATGTGCTCAGAGGAGCACATGATTACTTCTTTTTATTTTTCCAGTGCTACCATTTGGCCTTCTACAGCTACACTACAAATTTCCATGATCCTACATAGAGCAACTAAACCCACATTAGGAACGGAAGCAAATTCTGGTTCACATTACAGCACCCTTTCTTCGCATGCACACTTCTCAAATTAAAGACTGCTTTCACTTGTTTTTATTTGACTCAGATGTATGGGGAGACTCGCTATCAGCGTAGAACTTAGGAATTCATCTATAGATCATATTTTCACTTGCGAGAAGGGCAAGTGACAAGGAGCAAGCTGTGAATGTCACAGAGCTATTGATAGGACTGGCACTGCATCCCTGCCAGCTCTCTGGTAGATGGGACCCAGAGTTAGACATTTTATCTAGAAGACTGCAACTCTACCTCAGGAGAAAATCACAGGGACACTTCAGTAGGCACGAATATACATTTTTCTGTCACCATTTTAATGGGAGAATTAATACAGATGTATTTCCGCTTGTTTCTAAAATTGTCTTATTAAAAAGGTCTCAAACCAAAACCATCAGCACATTGCTAATCTACTGTTTTCACATATTTCAATCAAGTACAAAACAAAGTGACACAGCAAGGTACAGATGTCTCTGGCAGGGGAGCTTACCTTCATAAGTCCCACTTTCTAGAAGAGCACCGCTTTTCTCCAATTCCATAAAATCTTCCACAGTGATGAAGATGTAGTCCACTCCGGGGACCTCGCCCTCCTTATGTGGCCTTGTAGTGCCTGAATAAGTGACATTGAAAACAAAAGAAAGATGCTAAGTGACCTGTTGCTGAGCTTTAGAAATCCCCCCATACTTCTGAATATGCAAAACACTGGTTTCTGCATCATGTGAGCTGGCAGTTTGCATTCGTCCTTCCGTGTGTTTGTGTGTTTGGCAACACAAAGTAGCAAGACACAAAGATAAAAGTAAATACACAAAGGGTTTTTTCTCCTTCAAGTTTAGAAAGAATTTCCTGCATGGAATGGGGCTTCATAGGATTTTCAGTGAAAACTGCGGACCATTGTGCCCCTTTTGAAGAGGTGGTTTGAACAGAGGCCCAGGAGTCTGCAAACTCAGGCAGTTACATATTCCACTCCCATGAATGGCCCTTTATTGTTCTGTACAATGCTGCATAGGACATTCAAGACAATGGAAAGTAGAAATCCTAGCAAAATGTCAACTTTCTTTACAGTTTTGTGTGCTGAGTTCTTAGGGGGATTGTCTGTTGGATTTTCTTTGTTAATTTTGCACCACAAATAACTTATATCAGATTTATAGTCATAAGATTTTTACCCTTGCAATTTAGTGATTGGAGCTGAGAAGTAATTAAAATTGATGTGGTGGTAACACAACATATAACTTCAATGGAGAAAGTTTCCTTGGATTCACTATACAGGAAGATATCTCACTGATGTGGCCTTCATTTCTTCCTTTATTACTGCTTCTCATTCTTATTGAACAGTCATACCCTATAAGGTATGACTCCACAGAGCCACTAACCTAAGCTGAGGATGACCGCTGACCAGCCGGCAGCTCCATCCAGCTCTCCAGGGGCTTCTCCACAAGCTTCCAGGCCTGCTGTCTAGCTCGGTAGCTGGAGCAGGGACAAGGAGGCATAAATCTAATCATACCCTATGGGTCTCCCTAGCTTTTATAAGCTACCTGTATAGGGTATTTTGCAAGGTTAGATTGGTGTGTACACAATGCACACACACAATGCATAGGGAGACTGTCTCAAGACATCAATAAATATACAAATATCCTCACATTGTCAAAACAAACAAATCAAACAAAAACAACATAATACTTGAAAGTTTTTTTTTTTCTTTTTTCTTTCATTCTGGGAATCAAACTCAGAACCATGTGCTTTCCAGACAGGTACTGTACCACGGAGCTATATCCTTGGCCCCTATTGGATTCCTTGAACTTTTACATTTTAATTTTACCTTTTGAGTTTAAAAATTTCATCAATTTGGTCATGAAATGGGATAGATAGTTTCTTTTTTTCAGTTCAAATCAATGTCAGGATATACAATGTGCTTGGAAAGTTGGGTTAGCATAAAAAACTTGTATCAAATACATTTTTAAGATGGGAGCCATTGTTTTTACAATTAAATTATACAACTCTTCTTTGGGAATTGTAAAACACTTTTTTCTATAATCACAATTTAATGACTTCCCCAAAAGTTGTTGCTTTTCTGTTTTACCTAAGAATTTCCTACTCCTTTTATGTTGTAAAATACAAATTCCCACTAGTACACATAATGTTGTCAAGTTAGTGTTTCTATATGTACCTTAATTTTCAGTATCCTGACTTTTATGTGTTTAACCCTTTTGAATCAGAAGGGTATACACATGGTTTTTGGCAATCAATTTGAGTTTTTTGTTTGTTTATTTAGAATATACTTTAATCATTAAGAGAAATCACATAACAAAGACTCAGTTTTCCTCCCTAATTGATTTGTGTTTTTCTGAAGCCCTGCGCCTCCGAAATGAACTGCTAGCAGTCTGGCAGGGCTCATGGAGAACAGCATGCCACAGGGCTCCTGGCACCTTCCAGGGCTGCTGACTTTCTTGGAGCCACTTCTGCTACGAAGGGCACGTGTGTGGTTCTGGGCTTCAAGGTTCACACCTCGGCCTTTCATGCCCATCTTGTACCTCAAGGCTCAATGCCTAACGTCTTTCTCCATGACATGTCAATGTCAACTGTCGCTCCTGACAGTCCCCCAGCTGCCCCACCTGCTACTTGAGCAAGTTCCACTCCCCAGTGGCAGAAGCTGCAACCTCAGCTTCTGACCTCTCTCCCAGGCTCATTCTTGCTGTTCTAACTACAGTTCCAACTCCCTGCACCTCTGCATTTCCCCTCCTACTTCCTGAGCCTAACTCTGCCTGCCTCCCACCACTGTGGGGTAAGGACCTAGCGAGAATCTCTGCATTCCTTTCGGTTCCCTTCACGGTACCCTGACTCCAAGTCAGCCCCAAGCTCTGTCCTCCACTGGAGCTGCTGCAGAGCACTGGAAATGTTCACTGAAAAAGCAGTGCATATTCAGTTCATTTAGTCAGTTTGATTTTGCTGACTCTTGGGATGCCTCGTCACTGTCACTGGTCCCTCTGCCATACACCATCATCTCCAATACTTGGCTGTTCTGACTTTTTACAGAGGTTCCGAATGAGCTCCATCTCTTCTTGGTAAAGCAAGAGGTTATATGGAATTGTATTCCATACCGTCTTCTAATGTCCACTTTCCCTCCTTACCTTATCTTCATATTTTCTTTTCTGTAAAATGAATACTTGACTAGAATTATCCATCCATCTCCATAACATCAAAATCATCTTTGCTTCCTTTCAATTTGTTTTGTTTTTTAAAATCAAAGTTATATATACAGATATTTAAAATTTTCAATCAATTCAAATTATTTTTTAAAAGTAAACCTTCATCCTCCCCAACTCAGACAGTCAGATATACAGATAGAGACACAGATAGATAGAGACACACAGACACACACACAGACATGCACAGACACACACACACACACACACACACACACATGCACACATACCCCTTTTCTTTTATCTAGGAACATACATGGCTAATAATTTTAGCTGATTCTTTAGTTCAACTTCACACCCATTAGGACTACTTCCTTTTTACTCCAGTGATTACGTCTTAATATCGTAGTCATGAAGAACCAGCAAAATAGCTCAGTGACTAAATACTTGCTTAGGCAAGCACAAGGACTGGGGTTTGATCCCTGGTACACAAGCCACACAGGCCCTGCTCTGAGCCAGCAATTGAGACTAGGTGTGGTGGTGAGCACCTGTAATCCCAGAACTGGTGAAGTTGAAATAGGAGGATCACTATGAGTCTGAGCTGTGTAATCTGACCCTGTACCAAATACACTAAAAAATATCCTCTATTGTGGTCATGAAAATGATGATTTCACTCTATTTGGTGAGCAGTTCTATCCCACTATGTGCTCCACTTACTCCTTTCCTTCTCACATTCTTCCAGTAGAAAAAATAATGTATTAATACTGTACCAGTCACCTTCCCAGTTGCTGAGATAAAACATCTGACACAGCTTTAGGGAGTGAGGTTTAACTGGATTGTGTTTTCAGGAGATCTAGTCCAGGATGGGCAGCTCCACCATACACGGCAGAAGTGTGCAGCAGAGCTGCCTGGCTCATGGCAACCAGGAAGCAGAGCATGGGACAGTGCCAGAGAGGAGAGGCAAGGGGCCCAGGGAGCCCGCCTCCATGGTCCCCGCAGGAAGTCTGCCCAAGCCCCAGGGAAACCCAAAGATCAGTCGCACTGGCAGTCCATCACCACCCTCACACCCCGCTCATTGTCAACTTCACACCCAAGCACATGTCCTTATGCCATACTTAACCTCCCAGTAATGATACCAAGTTCATAATCCCACTTCATACAGTACAACTATCCCAAGTACAGACAGGAATATAATAATCCTTTCCCCAAAGTATCAAGAATTGCAACATTGTTCAGGTCAAAAGTCAAAATCTGTTCCAAGACACAAGGAAAACTCTTAGCTATGCATCACACAACAACAACAACACCTGACAAGATACATATTTCTAACATACAGTGGTACAAGGTGAACATTTTCATTCCAAAAGGGAAGAATAAGTAAATAGAAAATAATTTTACTAAAAGATTGAAATCCGGTTGGGCAGACGTTATGTAGCATAGCTCCATCTCCAGCAGTAGGGGACACAGTGTAGGTATGAGTTCCATAGGGCTTGGGCATACCCACCCACATGGCCCTGCTGCTTACACCCCACATACCCACCTGCCTTGGGCTGTATGCTCACTGCCTTCAACTGTCTCAGTCAATATTTCATGTCCCCAGTATCTCCAGATTCCTGGGGCTTTGACCACACCTTTAGCTTCAAAAACTGACCTTTCACAGCTTACTTTCCTGGCCTCCTAGGCCTTACTTTGAAATTTGGCTGCAAACCACCCTGACCCACAGCTCTTGTGGGTAAAACCAGCATCACGTGGACTATGCAGGTCTGTTGTCAGCAGGAGTAGTAGCCGCACCCCATTGGACTATGGCAGCAGCATCTTCTGGGTACCTGAATAGCTAAAAATGGTGGAATCAGTAGAGGAAAACAATTCCTTAGGAGGCAAGAGAAACTCTTCTCAAATATAAGCCTTACATTTAGCACCCTTGAGCCTGGAAAGGTGGGGTCTTACTGATGTCTGAGATGCCTGAAAGTCATTGTTCTTGCTTATGCACCAAGCACTTGTTTTTTTCCTAATACAACAAACCTTCTTTTGGCCCTAACTTTATATAATATTCCTTCCAAGCCAACATATAAGTTTTTTAACCTTTTTATGCTCTGTGGTTAGCCCCTCATTTTCACCATAAATTTGGATAAGAGCAGCCAGCACTATCCGTATTGCAGCCTAACTCAAGAGATATTCCGTAATTTTGTCTAGCAGATCAACTAGCCCACTGCCCTTCTTATCTCATCCTCTTATAAATCCCAGGACATGGACAAAATGTGGACCAATTTTCTGCTAGAGTACAACACACATGGCCTCCAGCTCAACTGCAGTTCTTGTGTGCACTCAAAGCCTCCTGGTCGTACTCCCATGGCACTCTGCTCCTCCAAGTCTGGCCAGAGTCATCTTTCAGGCTCCACTCACATAATTCTAGGGCTTCTTTTGTGGGGAATCTCTGGGCTCTTCCCAACTGCTCCCATGAGCCAGTTCCTTTAACACATGGTCACGCACCATCACACTAATGACCTGAATTCTCTGCTACCAATTTTGTGTAATAATCAGTTTTGTCATTATTGTGACAAAAAACCCAACACCCACGTCACAAAGGAGAATAAATTTAATTTAATCCCCTTGGGAGTCAGTTATTAGCTGGTTCCAAGACAGAAACTTCAAGAGGGAGCAAAGCCATTTTTTTTTTTTGGTCAGCTGGGAAACAGCCCAGGAAAACAATCCCAGAGAGGAAGAAGCAAGCAGTCAAATACAGAGACTGAGATTACACCGCCACAGCCCACCCAGACACACCAAAAGTGTGCTTCACTAGCTCTCTGGCAGACCAGAAAACTAATCATGTTGCCAATCCACCCTCCCTGCCAGCACTACTTCACATTGACATTGGTGATATAGCACAAATTTGTACCCAGCTGAGCTATGCAGTACTTTTGATTGGGTAACTTTTTGATTAATTCTGATTAGTGCTTTTGATTCTAATTTTCCATATATTAGTCACTAATTCTGTTAATGAACTCATTCTTATTAAACAAATTTCCTCTACAACAGGCACTTATGTGTAGCATGTCATCGTCTCTCCTGGTACCTGCTAATCTGCCCCTTTCTGGACTACATCAGTCTGCCTCACAGCTGCCACCCTGGGACCATCTGTCACTGCGTTGAGCTGTATCTTTTCTTTCCCAGATCTTAAGCCTATTTTTGTGATCTGTATCCTCTTTTTGGCAGAGTACACTTGTCAGAAGCTTCCTATCAAGGGGTAGCATGGGCGCATCATTGTTCTAGACTTTGCATATCTGAAAATGTCTTCATTCCACCCACACAGGTTGCACATCTGACAGCACTTGAGCAAAATATCATAATTAAAGTGTGTTTGCCAATCTCACCCTCATTCTTCCAGTCATGCTGGACTGAACATTTCCCTTTCTTCAGCTTTCACGTCTTCCCTGACTCTCCTATCCCATCTTCAAAAATGTGGCAAGTTCTCTGCCCCATAACTGCTCAGCGTCATCACTTCTATCTGCATTACCTCCGATGCAAGCGCTGCCTATATGGACCAGGTGAAAGCTGGGTCACTACCGTGCCTGCTTCCTGCTCTCAGTTGTGACTGTACCCCCTGATTAGCCTGGGAAAAGCACAAGGCTGACCATGTTCTCACTCTACTAAATCTACTCAATGGAAATCAAAACTTCATTGAGTTTCCATACCATGCCAGTAAGAATAGCTAAACTGAAGACTACAAAAAACAACAAGTGTTGGGGAGGATGCTGGGGGAAATGAGCCCTCCTATGCTGCTGGTGGGAATAAAATCTAGGAAAATAACAATGGAAACCAGTATGGAAATTCCTCAAAAAACTACACATCGACTTGCCATTTTAACCCACCTCTACTCATGTTTAGTATATTACAGAAAAAATTACAACCAGTGTGCTACATTGATGCATGCATATCTGTGTTAATATGGTGTAATTCCTTCTAGGAAAGCTATGGAAACAGCCTGTTCTCAAGTCAACAGACACATAGGAATATTATTCAGCCACAAAGAATGAAATCATTTAATTTGCATGAAAATGGATAAAACAGAGATTATCATGGTAAGTGAAACAAGCCCAACTCGGGAAGCTAAATCCCATATGTTTTCTCTTACATTAGAAGCAAAGTAAGATAAAAAAGAAAGACATTAGAGATGATTTAAAAAATTAGGAGGTAGACTTTTGGTGAAGGTGAAGGGACAGGGCGAGAAAGGGAGCTGGAGTTAATGGGATAGAAAAAGATCGAACTATATTTTAAGAAGTTAAAGAATTCTACTTAAGTAATACCTTTCCTATAAGCATCCACTGTATTACTCTCATTTCTCTCTAACCTAAAATTTCCCCCATTGGAATTACTGTCTGGTGTAGACAAAAGATACATTTTATCTATTTATTTATCCGTTCATCCATTCAGTAATGCTGAGAGGTAACAAGAGAGTCACCACACTGATGTTCTTTAGGAAGAGAGCCTGGCTGTACTTTAGGAAGACTCATTACATTCTAATGAAATTTCACTTGTGACTCATGTTACTTAGTTTAGCTTCAGGTCATCTGGCTTAAAATATTGATGTCAATATACGTGTTGTTGAACTTTCTGAGCTGTTTTCATGACTGTGTCTGCATACAATGGGCTCCGAGGACTGCTTATGTATATGCACAGGTATTTACATATCAGCCCTCAGTTTGAACAGTAGGTGGAAGCATGGTGTATTAAAAAGTTTTTTTAGCCTTAAATTCCAGGATACCTGCATCACTCTTTTTTTTAATGCATTATGTATGAGACCCTGGGTTAAAACAGTATTTATTTGACCATCAGTTTTTCTTAGCACACACTCAGGTAAATAATAGATATGAAAGGCATTATAAAAAGGAAGAATATGAATGGCATGCCAATGATATCCATATTCCCTTTCAGCAGTATTAATGGTGTGTACCTTCCAGTCTGTTCCATTGATCCTGAGGTCTGTTTCTTTGCCAGTGCTATGCTGATTTTATCCCATTAGCTTTGCAGTATAATTTCAAGTCAGGGATTGCAGTGCTTCTCAATTTTCTTCTTTTGCCCAGAATTGTTTTGAATATTCAAGATCTATTCTAGTTACAGATGAATTTTAGGAATATTTTCCCTAGTGCTGTGAGGTATACTAATATATTCTAATGGGGATTCCATTGAATCTGTATATAAACCACAAACAAACCCAGTCACATTATCTTTGACAAAGGGGCCAAACATATTCACTAGAAGAAAGATAGCCTCTTTAATAAATAGTGCTGGAAGAACTGGCTCTCTAAATGCAGAATACTAAATCTGGATCCATGTCTATTACTGTTCACTAAAGTCAAAATGGATCAAAGATCTAAGTAGTAAAAGTTAAACACTAAATCTATTTTGGTGGAGAAAGGTAGAAATCTTGGAGACATAGGGTAGGTAGAGAGATCCTGAACAAAAACTGAATTGCACAGGAAAAATTCATATATGAAGAAGTGTTCAACATCATTATTCACTTGAGAAATGCAAATTAAAACAACACTGAGATTCCATCTCACCTGAGAAAGAATGGCTATCATCAAGAAGTCAACCAACAACAAATGCTGGACGATCACGGGGAAAAAGGAACCCTTCACCACTGTTGGTGGGCATTTAGACCAGCACAACCATTATGGAAATCAGTGTAGAAATTCCTCAGAAAACTAGGTTTGGAAGTCCTATTTGACCCAGCTATTCCCCTCCTGGATATTTTTCCAGAACTGAAGACATCATACAACAATATATGTGCACCCATGTTTATAGCAACACAATTTGTCATAGCTAAATCTTGGAAATAACCAAATGCCCATTAACCAAGAAATGGATAAAAAGATGTGGCATTTTTTCCTCAGCTACAAAGATTTTATAGCTAAATGGGTGGAACTAAAGACCAAGCTTATAAGTGAAATGCATCAGACTTGCATGTGCAAATATCACATTGACTCCTTAGTGTAAGAACCTGAAAGAGTAAATAAAATCTGAAAGGTACAATATATACCTTGAAAGACAAAGAAACTGCTTAAAGGAAAGGAACAACTGTGATGAGGGAAAGGAGAAAAGAAAGGGAAAATATAATATGTATGTACCCAGGAAAGCTTGGATAACTGTACTGCTGATATCTAGTGGTCTACTGAAAGGAACAGTTAATGTTTAAATTTTTTCTTGTTTTTAATTTTTTGACTAATTTTGCAAGCTTATAGCTAATAATCTTAATAACAAATTTGAGGACAACAATATGCAATATAATAACCATTGTTGAATCCCTATCATCTTGTTTAGTGACATGCTATAATGTTTCTAATATATTTTTAAAATTATGTTTATTCCCTTTAAAAGATAAATAAAAAATTTACAGAAAGAAAATAATATTAATGATCTTACTGAGACTATTACAAATATAATTGATAGTGTCTTATTTTGGGAAAGACCTTAAACCTAGAGATATAAATTGCCTTTTAAAAAATCTTAGTGTATAGAAACATATTTAAGGACCTAAGTCCATTGTCCCTGATGGCACCCTAAATTGTGGTATATAGTATCATAGGCGCTACTTACAAAGGCCTTTCTTATCTTTCATTAGACAGACACATGAAATAGTTGGGGTGCACAGCCCAGGATCAAAGAGTTTCATGTTATTTGCTGAGTCAATTGAAAAGTGTGAAAATGCTCATAAAACCTGATTAGTAGCTCATTTAATTTTACCCAAAGGTATAGCACCTCCAACAAAGACATTAGAAAAAACAATTTCACATCTATCTGCCCAGGAGGCAAAGATATTAGTGTTAACTAAGTTGGCAAGACAGACACTGAAAAAAGAGAAAGCAATTGGGTATTTATGAACACCTCTTAGAAAAGGAATGGATTCCAAAAATAAGGCAAATACATGTGAGATGAAATGAAGTGCTGTACAATGGTAAATTGCAGCTAAAGGTAATTAATATCTAGGCTGGAAAAATAGTTAAAAGTGAATTTCTTGAAATGGTTACTTCCCTTATTTTTATGCTGAAATAATTATAGCTGCTTTCCCAACTCAAAAGACTGCGAATAGAGAGTTGATGGTGCAGCAAGACTCAACAGTAATATTGAGCCATTGGGTGGCTTTGGCAAAGGGTGGGAGACAGGGTGAAAGGCAAGCAGAGGTGACTCAGCCTACAGCTGATGCTGAAGCTCAGCTTTCCTCACCGCTCTTGCATCTGTGGCTGGGAGTTCTCTAAGTGTTACATACAAAAATGCAGAGTAATTTTTATTATCCATCTGTGGTTTACATACTTTATTCTTACTGGTTTTTTTCAGGCCACTTTTCCAAAGGAAAAATAAAGAGGAGAGGAAATGCTACTGAACTGAGTCTTTGCTTTATCTCCTCATGTGTACTTTTGTAAAAAGGAAAGATGGATTATTTATTAATTGCTAAATTAAGTGCTGTATGAATAATATCTTCATCATAAGTTAATAAAAGCATACAATACTTGTGCTCAGAAGACATCTGAAGAGGCTGAATTCTCTCCCAAACGATTTGCTTACTGATAAACAGTGAAAGCACATGAAAGCCACTTGTCATTTTGTTACCATGGCAATGGGGGTGTCAATGCCTTTTTCTTCCTGCTTTTTAAAATGAAGGAGCATTTCCCTTTTTGTCTTAGGGAGCAATGAGCATGACATTTGTGGCAGATGTAATTCTAAAGCATATTTCCTCTCAGCTTTCTGATATTTCATCATTCTGTAAAAATACTTCCCAAATGTCCCAGGTTTACAGGAAAACCGTGCCACCTAGACAATAGCTCAGTGCTCCGATGCACTGTATCATGATCAGTTCTGATGTGCCTGAAGTTCCACGGTGCCTGTTGCACGGGCAGCACCCAATACCTATTTGCTAGAGAAACACAGTTGAAATTGATCATCAATAGTCAAAGAGTTCTAAGCAGATGGGTTACTGTGTGAGAGTCTGAGACACCGGATTGTGTACATAAGCACGTGTCTCAAAACATTCTCTCCTCCCTCCTGGTGTTTCTCAACTGCAAACTGGAGGAAATAAAAGTTGACAGCTAGGGTGACTTGCCCTGGACCCGACCTTTAATTAACTCACTCTTAGATTCATGAAGACGCTTCTCTGGTTTGTCAGTTCCTCATTAGAAAGCGTGAACACTGTCACCAGATTTGCGTGTCTGCATCCATTAAACTATGCATAAGATCCCTTTGCCGGGGCCTCCAGTCAATTTTTGAGACCCTGGCCTGGCTCTGGGATTTTATTGTATTTATTGTTAAACACACGAACAGAAGTTACAGACATAGATGTAAAATAAGCAAAGCTAATAGTATGGTTTTAATCACTGAATGATATAGAGCAGTTTGTAAAGCTACATGTACCTTTCAGATGTTATGTTATTGATGGGGTGGATTAAATAAAGTTTTTGTTTTGTTTTTGTTTTTAGCAAAACCTACAGTGATTCAGTTTTAAATCTACATACCATGTATAAGAGTTATTAATGGTCTTGGAGGCCATTGAGATAGTTCAGTGGTAGCAACCTCCTGCTTAGGCAAACTTAGGCAAGAGCACAGGGACCTCGGTTTGGTCCCAGCACCACATGTTGCACCAGCCCTGCCCCCAGGCTGGGCTGAGCTGGCCACAAAACAAAACAAAAAAGAATTATTAATGGCCTCCATAAAAATTATATATGTTTTATTTTATTTTTAAAATTTAATTGTTTCTTGGTACAATTCAGGTATATACAATGACCACTTTCATCATAGGAATGTGTACCTGTACATGATATAACTTAGCTTCCCTTTTTTCCCCTCCAATTCCCCTCCCCTACCTCCGAGACCCCTTCCCCTCCTTATTTACAAAGCTTCATTCCACTTTATCCTCCTTTTCTGATGTTTTCTTTTCCTGCTTTTCCCCCTCCACCCTCCCTAGCTCCCCTTGCTTTTTGAACAGTTATTTCCCATTTCACCACATCTCTTGTACAATTGGGTTGTTTATGCTTTCAATTTCTCACAGCAGCCAGACATGCATGTGTCCATTTATTTCATTTAAGGTATGGTCTCAATGCCCACCCACTTAGCAATAAACAAGAGACTCATAGATCAAGTATGCAAGTTTTAATGAAAGGCTGCAGATTTACTAAACCTACTTTTTGAATTTCAGTAGTTATTGTTACATATTTTTAAACTGTATTTTGCTCTAATACTTGATGATTACTTTAAAATTCATCTTCTAAAATATCACACTGTTAACTAAAGCAGCACTGGTATTTACTAACACAGAAGCAGAGATATTATTTAAAAAGGAGCATCTTGGGCTGTTCAGACAGCTCAGCTGACTAAGCACCTGCTTGGGCAAGCTCAGGGACTGGGGCTCAATCCCTGGCACCACTCACTGCCCTGGCCCCACCCCCAGGTGTTCTAAGTCAGCCACTGAAATTGGGTGTAGTGGTGTATGCCTGTAATCCCAGAGCTGGGGAGGCTGAGAACAGGAGGATCACTATGAGTCCAAGCTACATAGTGAGACCCTGTACCAAATACACTAAAAAACAAAGAATTAAATAAAAATGAATAACTCTTTGAACATCTTGGCTATAAAGTTTTGTATTATCCTCATACATGCCACTAATTAATGTCTTAAATTTTAGCACTTTGGACTGAAGCAACACCAGCCCCAGACTTAGGGTACATGAGGACCACATGGAGCCCATATGACAGCACAGGTTGCTGCTCTTGGAAGACCCCAAAAATTCCACCAAGAAACTACTAGAACTGATACAAAAATTCAGCAGTAGTGCAGCATATAAAGTCAGTACTCAAAAGCCAATAGCATTCCTCTACACAGATGACAAGCACACTGAAAAGGAAACAATAGAAATAATACCTTTTATAATAGCACTGAGGAAAATGAAATATTTTGGAATTCACTTAACCAAGGAAGCCAAAGATCTTTTCACGGAAAATTACAACACCCTAAGAAAAGAGATTATAGAGGATTTCAGAAAATGGAAAGATATTCCATGCCAGAAGCAACATCATGAAGATGGCCACATTCCCAAAATTGCTGTACAGATTTAATGCAATCCCTATCAAACTGCCACCAACATACCTCCCAGACCTAGAGAAGAAATTGTTCCTAAAATTTATTTGGAACCACAAATGACCTAGAATAGCAAAGGCAATCTTGGCCAAAAAAGACAAGGCAGGAGGCATCACAATTCCTGACTTGAAATTATACTACAGAGCTACTGTGATAAAATCAACATGGTATTGGCAACAAAATACACCTGAGGATCAATGGAATAGATTAGAAGGTGCAGAAGCATCTATGAACACAGTCAGTGACCTGATCTTCGACCAAGGGGCCAAACATACTTACTGGAAGAAAGACAGCCTCTTTAATAAATGGGGCTGGAAAACTTGCCTTTCCACATGCCAAAAACTAAAACTTGACCCAGCTCTATCACCCTGCACTAAGGTAAAGTCAAAACGGATTAAAGATCTAAACATTAAAACAGAAACACTTAATCTCCTGGAAGAGAAAGTAGGAGGAACTCTTGAAGACATAGGGGTAGGTAAAGAGCTCCCTAGGTTTCTGGGCATCAGCCCATGGGAGGAGGTGGTGACCTGTACTTCTAACAAGTTTTCCAGTGATGCTGCAGATGCTATCGGCCCAGCAATGAAGCACTGCTTTCGCTTGACTCACATAGGAAACTCAAAACAAACAGACCAAAAAACACTGTATTTAATTCCAACAGTCAGAGGAGGCATGAGGTCATAATTTGTGGAATGGCCCTAGAGGCACATGAGGGGTTCACAGGATGTGTGCTAGATTCTTTAAGAAACAAGCAACTTTTCATGAATTGATACATAAGTGAATAGGTCCTAAGAGGCTCACTGGATCCACAGTAAGCTGGTCTCTCAGTCACTTGATACTGCTTTTACAGAGTTGGTAGAAAGTTCTCTAGAAGTTAACTGGGAGATTGGGCGTGGTGGCATGCCTATAATCTCAGCATTCAGGAGGCTGAAAATAGGAGGATCACTATGAGTCTGTTTAGTGAGACCCTACAGACCCTGTACTAAGTACAAAAAAAGTTAATTGGGTAAATAATGGGGCTATTTTCATTCATAGCTGCTTGCATGTAGCTTTTATTATTATTTAAATTAATATAAACTATTTTAACCGCATATGTGAAACAATATGGCCTAAATTGTGAAAAACATAAGAAATGAATATAGCTCTCCAGAATGATCAGTGATAATACAGTAAGAAAAAGCAAGTATTTAAAGCCAAGTTCTCTTCCTTTAAGCAAAAACATGGTGGATATCAAGAAATAGAAGACACAAATGAAACATCTGCAGAACTCCAACAGGGAAGAATAACAGCATTTCATGGTTTTCCCTCATCCAGGTATCTGAATTATGAAATGTAAAGTGATAGCTCTAGTTTTGTTTTACAACAATACTAACCAAGCTGAATCAGGTGAAGGGCTGCATGCGCTTTAGAATTAGTGCCCACAAGACTCCATATGACAAATTATTTAGGCAAACCTATCCTTTTATCAATTCAAAAATTTCACTTATACAGCAATTAACTCTAATTTAAAAGCACTAGGGTGAGAGATAAAAATGAGAAATGTTAAATTAAAATAAAATTTTTATTAACTTTAATTAATTAATTAATATTTTAGCACAGGGTCTACTGGGTCTCACTACACAGATCCAACTCACAGTGATCCTCCTGTTACAGCCTCCCAAGGACTGGGATAACAGGCGTGTGCCACCACAGCCAGTCTCTATCCCTGTCTCAGTGCACCCCCATGGGTAGGACTGGCACAGCATGGCAGGGATAGAACCCCAGCCACTGCGCTCTGCCTCAGCAGGCGCTTTAATCCACTAAGCTATTTGGCCAGCCCTTTTTAATTTTTATTTATTTCTTTTTTTTTTTTGCGGAACCGGGGATTGAACTGAGGCCCTTGTGCTTGCCAGAGAAGCGCTTACTCCACTGAGCCATCTCCCCAGCCCAATTTTTATTTATTTCTATTTATTTATTTTTGTATTTTGGTACAGGATCTACAGGGTCCACAGGGTTTCACTATGTAGATTGGACTTGTACTGATCGTAATCACCTGAATTTAAAACACATGAAACCAACCAACTAAGGAAGAAAGGGTGTACCTGGCATGACTGTCTCTGAAGCTGATGTATGCACACACATTCAGATCTCTACACTTAATGACTGTGTTTAATTATAGACAATCATATTATAATTATCAAGACACCAGTGACCTCTGACATCGAAGCACCCTCATGCTGAGTGTGAATTAAAGTCAATGGTTTCGCTCATTCATTTGAATCACAACTAATTTATTCACACAGAATTTATTCCCTAGTTCTTACCCCTTTCTTTAGAAAATGTCTAGTCCTTCTACCCATCAGATTGCTGAGGAAATTTTCTTCTCCTAAAATACTTTCTTCCTGAATATTCTGCCTTTATTTTCATTGCATTCACAGCAGAGAACATGGAATTAAGACACTGATAGTGGCTGAGACATGACTAGGTGGAATGACTCGGCCTAGTAAAATCAGATACCTGGAGAGCTCCCTTCTTGCCTTTTTGATTGTGACTCAGTCTACAGTTACAATGGGCTTGGGATGTAGTTCAGTGGGACAGTTCCTTCCCAGCCCCCAGCCCATACAGATACAACATAGTGCCAGCATAAATGAACACTAAATAAATGTCTTATTCTTATCAGTAGGATAAGACAGCAAGCCATAATGTCAAGATTCTTGACAAGTAATATCCCAATATTTTGAGGGAGTATATTATTGACCCTTTTGTGATCCATCAATCAACTAATTAATTATTAAATTAAAAATTTAATCTTCAAAAGCTATCTGAGAGAGGGACAGAAGAGGCCCAAGTGAGTTGCCCCATTAATTTATTTTTGAATTTTCTTTTTCTTAAATATTTTTATTGGGAAACAAATAGCAATGAGACAGTTTCAAACCCCATTAGTAGGACAGTTTCAATAATTAATATATTGCACATTGTTGTCTTCATAATAGTCATTCACAGTACAAGATACAGACATGATATCCTATCTAAACACTGTTAGTACAAGTCTTTCTTCTCATTGAATTAAGACAAAGTAGTTGTATATCTATCCTAGCTATTTGATAGATATGGATGCAAGATAGTCCTTCATTTGTACCCCCTTTTTTGTTTAGTTTTGTCAGAGGTGGGTATTCCATTGCCATTTAAATATTGTAGGTGTGTGAATTCAGGAAAATAATCCAATGTAGTCCAGTAGTCCACAATAGCAGTGGGTTATCCGGAGGACTGATTCTTCCATGCTTAATTTAGGTATGTTCTCTGACATTCTATAGAATTAATAAACAGAGTTTCTTGCTTCCCAAATTTATTATTTAACAGATAATGTTTCATGATTACACACTGAACTTGAAGAAAATATAGATCAGTGACTTTTTATAAAAACAACATATATTTAGTTTGAAGCTTTTATACTCTGCTCATGTAAAATTAATCTGGACCAGAATGAGAATACAAGACAGCTCCAGCCCCCTGAGTGAAATAGACAGTATTCTGACCTTCACTGCATCGAAAGTTTAGTGGATCATAACTTTACCCTTTTATCACTATTAGAATCTTGCATGACATTAAATTTAAGTATCACCATATATCTCTACGGCACCTGTGTTCGGCAATGCTCAGGGTAGATCATAGAGTGCAAAGTCTACAGAGTATCAAGAAGTACAGCAGAGGCTAAGAAGGCAGCTTGCTGTGCAGGAATTTTGAAACACTGAGATGCTCATGAAAATATATGGTTTAAGACATGTCTTGGCTTCCCTGACTATTTTTTCATTGAAGCTTTCAAACATACACAAGTCAATTCTACTGAGTGCTTATCATGCTACTTCTTATTTTGTAGTTAATGAACAATAGAAAAGAAATTCATAGCTCAACTTCCATGTGTTGAACAAAACTGTAGAACTGGGGGATATGACAGCAGCTACTATTGCTAAGAAAGTCTTACTTCCACACTGCAGACCAGAATAAAACCCTGCATTGAATATATCTGCTTGTTTCGGGAGGCAGGCAACCCTCTGCATCTGGAATGATCTCACTGTGCACCATACACCCTGTGGCTTGTCTCTTCCTCAAGAAGCTGAGAAAAAATGAAAATAAATTTGATTAAATCAGGTAATCAGCACTCCTTGAAGAGGGAAAATATAAGCCAATGAGCAATTTTATGCTTTTGAAAGGAGTGTGTGTGTGTGTGTGTGTGTGTGTGTGTGTGTGATTTCTGCTTTTGTGAGACTTAAACATCAGACACACAGTCAGCACTTTAGATCTATGAGACTTCTTCATCTTCTGGATGCAGCAAGACTCTGTCCATGTATCATTAGGCCAGGGAACATAGGGTTAGGACAGTGTGCTCTGCTCTTGATTGGATACAAAGGAAAAGTGATTCTGGGAGAGGAACGTGCATTGTAAGCTGTTAAATGATCACTTGGGATCTGAATGAGCAAGTATTACATAAGTATTAGCTATTCCTTTCAATAAACCAATAGAAATTAATAGTACAATTATATGTATGATATGTAATATATAACATGTATATTTCTTTTCCTTTCCTTTCTCTTTTATCTTTTCCCCCATCCCAGTTAATGCTTTTTGATTTTGCATGCCTATATTTGATAATCTGAACAAGTACTTTGAAGAGAACAATATGCAATATAACAACTACTGTTAATTTTCTATTTTGTTTTGAAATTCTGTATCATTTTTATTGTTTTATTTCTCATTTTTATTTTCTTTTTTAAATTTTGGTACAGGGTCTCACTATGTAGTTTGGAGTCGTAGTGATCCTCCTGTTTTCAGCCTCCCAGCGCTGGAATTATAGGCATACACCTATAATCATGCCCAGGCTTGGTGGTCGGCTCAATGTGCCCAGGGGTGGGGCAGGCACGGCATGTGGTGCCCAGGATTGAACCCTGTCCCCCACTTGGCTAAACAGGCACTTAGTCAACAGAGCTATTTTGCCAGCTTTTTATCTTTATTTTTTACTTTTTGGTACTGGGGATCAAAGTCAGGACTTTGCTCTTGTCAGGCAGGTGCTTATGCCACTGAGCTATCTCCCTGGCCTTATTCTTTTTAAAATAAAAAAATGGAATTTATACATAAGCTTATCAGAATAAATCCATACTGCAACAAATACATAGCCTCAGCTCTGGAAACTCTTGTACCCTTATTTGAGAGTTACAATTATAGGAGAAGGGAAGTTTTATGAGTTAAAAATACAAAAAAAAAAAAAACTTTAAAGGCATTTTTAAAAAGAGCTAATTATGGCATTTCTGGCTTGAAATACACTGAGTTAATAATCAATTATCAAAATAATTATATTTTTGAGAAATGTTTATGATTTTGGAAGAAACAAACTCTCATCTTTGTAGAGAACAAGAAAACAAACTGACTTGTCAGAACTAATTGAGACAGGTAGAGATGAAGCCATCTTCGATCCAACAGCTGGCTTAGAAGCTGCCCCAGACAGTGGCTAGGGAGCTCACATTTGAGAGAGTGAAAGCCCTCTGGACTTTGCCTTACAGGATGCAAGGATTGAGCCTTACAAGAAGGGGTGGAGGGCTTGGGACTCAAGATATCTCAAAGGAGAGCTTGGCCAAGACAGGGTGCAGGGCACTAAGAGTCTGCATCAGAGCCAACACCTTGTAGTACAGTTAGCACTCCAAAATGATACTGAATAAACTTCTTATCTCTCCAGTTAGACCCATGATATTCTTCTGGGCTAGAAGTCAGCAAATTGCTCGAAAGGCCAGATAGTAAATACTGTAGGCTTTACTGGCAACATTATCTCTGTTGCAACTGCTAATACAAGTGTCAGCAGCCACAGACAATGCATAAACGCACATTTCAAGACAGTGGGTAAACGGATCTTGTGAGCACTTGCCTGCTCCTGCATTTGGTTTCTAATGCATTTTTCTCTGAGATTTGTAAACCAACAAGATGCAACCTAACGAGGGCACCTGAATGCAGGGCCGTGATGCAAGAAACCCACGACCATTTCTGAAGGTGTCAACAAGAAGTGCAACATCTTACATATGTGTCCCTTCTCACATTGAAAGCGTACACAATTAACCAGTTATCTCTCTAAAAACACAGAAACAAAAGCAGGTAAAATTATCTGGTTCTCAAGAAGCAAGGCACAACTGTGCTTAAAGGATCTTTGACTTTATTTGAAGAACAGAAACACATCTGCCCCTAGCAGGAAAGCAGTGAAGGAGCTTCTGCAGGAGGGAATAACAAGGTCTTGCTGGCATCGCTCCCACTTTAGGGTGTAATTACATGAGCAGTGCCTGGGTAGGGCTCGGAACTTAGCAAATATTTAATACAGGAGAAAGCATGGAGTCTCTCAGTGCTCCTGAACATACATGAATGTTATCATGTTATAGCCAAAATTCTCCATAAGTATGCAGCGCCATGTTCACTAGAGAACTCGAGTCATTCATTATTTGTTAAGGAAAGTGATGCTCACAGTCCTATTTTGTATTAGATGACATGTGTGTTGTTACTTGACATAAATATTAATGATACAATAAAGTTGTATGTCACCAACATATACATACTTACAAGCTTTATAACCAGTGCTTAATAAAATTACTACATTATGTGAAAATAAGACAAAGAATGAAACAATTATGTTAGGAAATCAAAATATTTAATTGTGTACTATAATAAAGCAAAATTTGAAATTAATTTAACAGGCAGGCTCTCTTTTGCTAAAACAATTTGCTTTTTAAAAACTATATTCAGTATTATATCTTAGTAAATTTAAGTTTTTTACTTAATTTTTCATTTGAGGGAGGCTGGGGAGATAGCTCAGTAGCCTTCCTGGCAAGCTCAAGTCCTCAGTTTGATCCCACGTGTCTTCCAAAAAAAAAAAAAGAATAATTTATCATTTGTTCAGAGATATATTGAATATTTAAGAATGAACATTATTTACTAGGAAAAAGACAATGATATGGTAAAGAAATATAACCATACCTAGAATTGCATGCTCACTTCCTAATTGTAGGTAGTGTTAACAAGGCTAGTATTTGTTGGGCTGTGACCTGGTGTGTGGCACTGTGTGCTTTGCCTGTGCCCCCTCTTACTTCTCTGCAAACCTGTGTGAGGAAGGCAGTGCTGTGCCCATGTCATTGGTTGAGTGATTGGCTCAAGTGAATGACAAGCAGGATGCAAATCTGGGCTGCCTGGCCGCAGAGGCCAGACTCCTGTGCACCATGGCTGGCCTCCCTCACCCAAGGAGCGCGCCACAGAAATGTCTCCTAGGTGACAAAGAGGGGAAGTGGGTGGGAGATTGGGTCGGCCACCACTCACGGTACACTCAATCAAGCACTATGCCAGGAGGAATCAATATCCTACAGCAACACAGGAGAAAGCAAGGCATTCTCTGAACTGTTGTTGAGTTAGAGTAGGGATGTTCACAAAAACAATTCAGAGCCCAGAAAACAACTGCGGACCAAAACAAATGTTATCCTAGATACCCCAGATTCATTGAATTGGCACATTACAAACATTTTTAAAGAAATATAACACCTTTAAGTTATCCATAAAGAAAAATAATAAGAATTTCCTCAGAAGAGAGATGTAAAAATCTTAAGAATTGGCTAAGATGGAAGTTATGTGCAGTCTACAGCACTTTTTTTAGCCATGATAAAGAAATATAACTTGTAACTCTGCGTGGGGTGCAGAATTTCAAGTACTTGTGCAGTGCCTATATCAGCTGATAAAAATATGACACTGAAAAACAATTCCATCCCCCTAGGGATCTAAAGTTACGAAGATACACACAATTTTAGTCAACTATTATAAAATTATTTTTAAATGACAAACATGAGGATAAATATAAAATATATTTTGGAACCTTTTGAAAAGAGATAGTGGAAGTCAAAAAGAACAAAGTGATTAACTTCATGACAGGAATATCACAAAGATTGAATGAAGAGACTAGAACGATGCTAGTTAAGATCTGTATATTATGCATAAAGTGATGTATCACCTAATAGCCAATGGTGATGAGTTAAAGATGCATGAGAAGCATAAATAACCTCTAACCAGACACACAGATACACATAATAGACAGACTATCCATTGGATTAGAAAGTAAGGCCCAATTATGTGCTACCTGTAAGAAATGCATTTTAGGGGCCAGGGACATGGCTCAGCAGAATAAACGCTTCCCTGGCAAGTGCAAGGGTCTGAGTTCAATCCTCAGTTCTGCCAAAAAGAAAGAAAGAAATATAACAGCACACAAAAATGTTAGAAGTGAAAGCATAGAAGAAGTTATGCCAGACAACCAATTTACAGTAATAGCATGAGAAACCATATTTCACACAAAGATTAATAGATACTAAATAAGTCAATTAAAAATAATGAAGGGGTGAATTTTTTAGGAAGACATAAGATTGACAAGTTCATGTACCTTATTAAAGAGACTCAACAATTTTGAAGCAAAAACAGAGCTACAAAGAAAAGTTGACAGTTACACAATTATACTGAGATTTCAGCACTTCTTTCTCTAAATTTGATAGAACAAATAGAAAGAAAATCAGCAAAGATAATAGAGCTCAACAACATTATCTAACAACTTAACCTAATTGACATTTATAGAACCCTCCATTTTATGGAAGCATCATATGTGTTCTTTCCAAGTACACATGAGGAACTCAAAACATTATATCATAGTGATATATGTGTACCTATGTTTATAGTAGCACAATTTATGATAGCCAAGTCTTGGAAACAACCAAGATGCCCGTCACATGAGGAATGGTTGAAAAGATGTGGTATTTCTGTATGATGGAGTATTACTCAGCCATAAAGAATGATAAAGTTCAAGCATTTATATTGAATGTGGATGCCACTTGAACATATACTCATAAGTGAAATAAACCAGACACACATGTGCAAATATCATGTAGTCTCCCTAGTATAAGAAATCAAAAGAAGAAATACAAATAGAAATGTACAACAACAACTAAAAGAATTGAGTCAGATAGTTAGGTAAACTGAATGGCATATGCTGCAGGGTACTAATCAACTTTTCTTCTGGATGGTTAACAACATAAGTTCACAGATCAAAATTGGAGAAATAGAAGAGCCACAAGGCCAGCAAACATTTTGGCCCTGGCCTTTTCAAGGTCAGTGAAGACTCAGGACATAGGTGAACCTGTACTGCAACATCATGAAACTCAGTTGTGCCCCAAATTTTCTGAACAAGGAGATTATGGGGCCACAGAGGAAAGAGATTGATGATGTATAGTGTGCCTGGGGAGAGTCACAGGGAGAGAAAACTTTCTCTCAGGCTCTCACAGAGAGCAAACTTGTTAAGCATTGGCCTTGACTCATCTGCATGGATGACACAGGCAAAGGATCTACAGAGTAAGGTACAGGATTACAAGATAATCCCTGAGGGGACTTCACTGACCTCATCAGAAAGAAAAGCTACATCTTTTGGTTTATAGGTCCTACTCTATCTCGGTCTTAACCATTTAGCAGAAAAGTATAAAAATGAGCATATATCCAAGTACACATGAAATATTCATAAAATAGACAACATTCTGGGTGATAAAAGAAATTTTAATAATTCTAATAAATATAAATCATAAACACTATTTTAATGTATTTAGTACAGAGTCTACATGGTCTCACTGCACAGATCAGACTCATAGTGATCCTTCTGTCTTCAGCCTCCTATATGCGGGATTATAGGCATGGGCCACCATGCCCAATCTCATTTGCCTTCTCACCATGCCCTGGGGGTTAGGGCATAAGAACTATTTTTAATCATAGAAAATTATATGAGAATACGATAACAGAAAGATCTTAAAAATCTCTAGATATTAATAATCTAAGAAATACACTTCTAAGTAGACAACAAAGTAATAAATGAAAGAAATTATTAAAAATTACTTTAAAATAAGTTTAAGAACATAGAATTATTAAATATTTGTAATGCATGAATCCAAGACACAATTATAATCCAAAATACATTCATTAGAAAAGAAAGCACTTAACCAAATTACTTTAGCAACTAAGAAAAAAGAGTAAATTAAAGCCTAAGAGGAGGAAAGGTATAGAAGAAGTAAATATTGAAGTAGAATTAAGTAAAATAAATGGAAAACAAAGAATTAAATCAACAACTGGCTCTCTGAGTAGATAAAAAGTTGATAAGCATCTAACCTGATGGATGTCTATAAGAAGAAACGAATCACAGATATCTCTTGGTGCGCAGGCGGGATTGGATCTAGCGCTTCTCATGCACCCAAATCCACAGATTCTTAAGTCCCTCATATAAATGGTTTAGTGTTTGTCTCTAATATAATTCATAGCAGGCACATAAAGTTGGTTTAACATTTCAAAACTAAGCAATAGAGTGTGCTGTATTAACTAACTAAAAAGGAAAACATTTTCATCATTTTAATAGATATTAGAAGAAAATCTGACAAAATCTAACATCTGTCCTTGGTACAAACTCTCAACAATTTAGATTACAGACACCAATACGTACCAACATCATTTACCTGAAGTTTTTAAGCACACAAAACATGCACACACACAGAAGGGTAGAGGGGGAAATGTGGGGCATTATGAACACAAACCCAGTCAGCTGAGTACCTCTGAAGGACCAGACAAGAAAACAGAGTGAAAGAAGGGAATTACAGATACCTAAGTAGAGGAGAGTCCATGGTAGGTGCAACACTTGAAGAAAAAGAGAGCTGATCAAGGATTCCAAAATATTAAAATCCTGGTAGCATAGATTTGCATTTTTTTATTATTCCTTTTCTGTCTCTGGAGATGAAAAATCCATGATATATAAATATGCTTGAATATTAAGTAGCCATAAAATGGTATATATTGCTACATAGTGGTATGAAAATGTTTATGGTGAATAATGCTATTTTAAAGGAATTCAAAATTGCAGGTAGAAAAATAACAAGGCTGTGCTTGTATATGTATATGTGTGTGATAGTCTATTAAGTAACATAAATAGTTTATCTACTCTTCCACTGTTCTAGTTACTTTCATGTTGCTTTACAAATTTTCACTATAACAAATGTTACCATGAACTTTCTTATGTGTATCATCTGCCCAGGTTTTGCTAGAGAATAAACTTAGCAACGTAATCACTATTACATGAAAATGTATAAAGGCAGAGGAAAATACAACAGAAAATCCCACATAATGTGGGTAGTTCAAGTTAATGCTTTGTACTTGCCTGCCCCAACCAGTTTACTACTTGGAAGAGCGCTTGAAGACCTACAGCAGCAAGGTGCGAGATCTGCCTGCAGTCCCGCTGTATCAGCTCTGTTTGCTTGAACTGTTTTCCTACCACTCTCTTCGTACCTTTGTTCTTACAACCTAGGAAGAAAGGCCTATTTAGCTTACAGTTTACAGAGGTCTCAGTCCGTAATTTTCTGTCTCCAAGGTAGGGTGGTACAGCAGACAGGCATTGCAGAGGAAAAACAGTTCATGGGGGACAGAGGCAGCAAAGCAAGCAAGAGGGAAGACCATAGCTCTTTCTGTCCCTTGTATCATATCCAGGGTACTTAGGGTGACTAGCATTCATACCGTTAATCCTAGCACTGCACCATAAATCCATTCCAGCATTATACTCTTTATATCCAGCCACCTCTAAAAAAGCCATACATATGAATGCAGGAGGCTTGGGAGGATACTGAGTATAATAGTGCACAAGGGAGTTCTACTGCAGTGACCTGAAAAAAACTAAAAATAAGAGAGTTTGTTCCTTATTAATTTCCATCATTGATTGAAAATGCTCAGTGCCTTGCAGTGGTGGGAAGAGGCCTCCATAGATCCATGCTTACACTTCTGCTTTTTTGCTAGCTTAACTTCTAATGATACCATAGCTGCAGCGAGAATTTTTTTTTTTTTTTTTTCTGAACCGGGGATTGAACTCAGGCCCTTGTGCTTGCCAGGGAAGTGCTTATTCGACGGAGCCATCTCCTCGGCCCACAACATGAAATATTGATAGCCCTCACGCCTTTCTTTCTCTATCACATCAGACATGTTTTCCTTACTTTAGCATAAGTAGGTTAAGAGCTCTCACCTCTGGCTTCACATTAGAATTACCCACAGAGATTTTAGCATCTCAAAATGAGCAGCTGCACCTCAAATAAATCAAAACAAAACTGAAGAGTTAAGGTTCAAGTATTGCTCTTATTTTAGGGCTCTTTGCAGGTAATTTTTATGGCACCAGGACTGAAGACCACTGAGCCTGGAATCCTAACCCTTTGGTTTATCAATAGCAGTTGAGCTTTCTAATCTGCTGCCGACTAATTTTTATTCACTCTGGAAGCTGCAGGAGTTACAGCTGTTCATTTTGGCTCCATGAATCCTCCTGCTTGCCTCTTCTAATCTGTCCTAGTGTCTGAGTTTGTCAATGTCAATCTCATATATTTTGCTCCCGGAATCTGCACACTGTCGATCTACAATTTCCCCCCTGATAACCAGTCTCATGGCTTGAAGAGTTTTGCAAGCTTAGACCCTTAATCATGTCAATGTTCCACACAATACACTGTCAGATTAGTCTGAGCTGCTGCTGAATTTCCTCTGGCAGGAGCATTCTGACTGGTATCATTTGTTGATCTGGAGTGCCTTGTTAAACCTTGTGTCTACTGAGTGATGGCACTTGTTTTATTTCCTACAATGACTTGGAGAAAGAAGCATCAATCTCTCCTACTACATGCCCGGTCCTATGTTTGAGACAGTGTCTGAGCCATGATCAAAAAAATAGTATGCCTCTTTCGGAAATGTGTGGTTTTACAAGACTTTTTTCTAAGTGGACCTGTTAGAATTTGAATACCAAAATGAACATTTACCTCTTTGGAGGGTACAGACTCATTGCACTGTGTTACCAGTGCCATTTTTTTCCTTACAATTGCACTTTTGGTCTTGCTTCATGGCTCAGTCACACTTATGTGGAGTATTTAGTATAACTGCATAATCTCAAACTCTGAGCCTCAGTATGGCTTGTAGAGATAGCAGCAAAAGGTAGTGGAGATCCACTTCTTGTGACTATTTAGGGTTGCAGGTTTAAAAAGTTGACACCATTTGATTCAAAATGCAACTTTGAATAACAATTATGAAACTTCTTCCTTACTATACCTGGCCATGAAAGAAATTTGCAAATGGTTCCTGCTCCTGCCCAGCTGTCATTTCATCCTAAGGTTATGAAAACCCTGTGACTTGGAAAGTCCTTCCTGCTGCTACAATCTTGCAGAAGGGATGGGGGACACAGAAGGGACTTTAGGATTGGACTAAATTCCTGAACCTCACTAATTGTAACAGCTCTCCTTTGCAAAATGGGCTTAATAATGTGAGCCACATGAAAGGGCTGAGGGCGTTGGATGAGAACATTTTTTAGAATGTTTACCCTAATACTCTTCACATTCACCAGAATCTCCTTAGGACCTTGTTAATCAAGTCCCTGATAAGAAGGCCCAGCTATGGTCTGGGACTGTGAAGGACTAATAAGCTCCCAGGGGTATGATACTAGACCATACTGTGTCCAATTACTCAGTCGCTCAAAAATTGTAATGCTTTCTTCCTTCCTCTATGTGATGTCTCCAGCTCTGCTACTTTAGGCTTTGGATTTGGGGCAACGACTAATGGTGCTGTGTGGAAATATCTGGTTCTAAGTGCAGAGAAAGCGACTTACAGTACACATATACTAAAAGGATGAGCTGTTGCACTTATGGACTTAATATTTCATTAGAGAAAAAAAAATGCACTAGCCATAGGAATTGTGTGGACTCCACAGGAAAAAGCCAACAGGAATTCAGAGGTAGGAAGCGGGTTGGATGGGGCAGTGGAACTGGCCTCCAGAGACAGAACATGTGCCATTTGATCCAGAAGAATGGAAAAACCAGGCTTTTGGGGTCAGGAATTATCTGTGGAGTCAACAGTCAAAAAGAGAGGGAGTCCAAGTACTCACAGAAGAGTGCATAGACAGGGGGGCAATTGTTTGGGAAGAGAATTTATTTTATGGGAAGTCGTAATGAACACCTGTCCATACCATTCCAAGTCAATAAGGACATCCAGCAGTTATCTTTGTCCTCCTTTCACAAAGCTTGCTGCTGGCTACTAAGCATCCCAGACACAATGGAAAGATACAACCAATCTAGGTACATGGAAAACAATTAAATCCTGCTAGGCTCTAAACAGCACTCTGGCTGCGGTGACACGACGACGTCAGCCAACAAGCACATCACACACGACAGTCACTTCGCGTCTCTGTGTCCAAACAGACTGCATCACCCACCCCTCCCCTCAGACTTGGAGCAGGCACACATGAGCCACAGCAGGCACCTTCTCAGCAGGGGGACACAGGCTCTCATGAGGAGGCAGCTGGCTGGCTGTCCTCGAGGGGACGGCTCCCTGCTTCATGAGGCTTCACAACCCTCTGCTGGCCTTTAAGATGCTTAGTGCCCTCTCTCTCACGCTATTTCAAGTCCATCATTTCTTGGCCTGAAAACAGCTCTGTGGTGAGGTTTTGAAGTAGTTTTGATCCAGTAGTAGTTTTCTGCTGTTATAGAGTAAGCCAGGCCCTCCTGAGTTTTGTTGAGCACTTTCAGTTGCTTTCAGATAATGCAAGTAGCAACCCATAAAAGAAGAACACAGACACATATACAAATAGACACACACACACACACAGACACACACACTGACACACACAGATACACACATTGACATACACAGACACATAAAGACACACATAGATATACTCACATATAGGCAGACACAGATACACACAGACACACAGGGCACAGAAGTGCACAAGCCTTCTCCCTCTGACTTTGGATTACTGTGAAAAGTGACAAAAGACTTTTTTCTAGCTAAGTTATTTCTTCGGTGCCTTATATAAGACACCCACCACACAAGCAATGTAAGGAACAACGTCAAGGGTGGATAACAGGAAACTGTGAGACAGATCTTTGCAAAAGGGGCAGGGCACATAGAGGTGGACTGTCCTTAGCCATGGCTGCCCCTCACTTCGCTACTGCAGAGTCTGGGATTAGATGCCTGGATGCAAACCCTGGTTTGTCCCTTTAGCTGGATACCATGACTCCAGTTATTTAACTTTCCATGCTTTCTTACCTCTCAGGTAAAACTGGGTAGTGACATACATGTCATTATAGTGTTACGATTATGAAATAGCACAATATTTCCAGGTGGCTCTGAACACCATGTAAATATCACAGGTAATACTAACACTCAGCAATCTTCCTGAATAAATCTTAGGGATGCTCTGCACAATTAACGTATCAAAGCAATCTTTGAGGATGATTCACTTGCTTGAGAATAACCAAATAATCCATAAATTCAAAGATTTATGTACAAGAACTGTATCTATCCTGAGTTCTCTGAGTTGATTTTAGCACAGAGCCCTTTTGGCCCACCTGAATGATGTTGGGAGCGCATAGCTCCAGCTTCAGTTAGCACATTTTGGAGAAATCTAACTGTACATCTGGAGCTGCTTCACTTTGTAATTAATTGTATATAAATTTATGTGTATATGATCTAAATCACAATTAGGATGAGGGTATAGATTTTGGTTTTAATAGCTTTATTGGGGCCGGGGAGATAGCTCAGTAGAATAAACACTTGCCTGGCCAGTGAAAGGGCCTGAGTTCAATCCCTGGTTCCACAAAAAAAAAAAAAAAAGAAAAGAAAAAAAGAATTTATCCATCTTGCCATAATCCTTATCTAGAATTTCACATAAATTCCAAACACACTGATTTACATTTAATATAAAATGTTATTTAAAAGGAAAAATTCAACCCTTGTGTTCTGAAAGGAACAAGCTTTCACAGCTCCAACTAAAGTCAATGAAAATGGCCTTTCAGGCAGAAAACCTGGAGAATAATCATAGTTTGAGCAAAAGCATGGATAAACACCCAGTTGTCCAAAGCAGGAAGTCATTCCCATGAGTGGCCAAGCCAGGAAGCTGTGATTTTTCTAGGAATTCAGGGAAGTGTCTGTCTGAAGGGAAAGGGTAGAAGCTGCTTCTTTATCTCCACACTTCCTTCAGCTGAGTCAGTGCCTAAATTTCTATAAATTTCAGAAATAAAGAAAAGAAAAGCCCTTGCTGTTACAGGGCAAATCAATGACTCTGCAAATATTGCTGGGAACGCTGCTGAGCACTGTGGGGAATGTGGCTCCGTAGGCAGCGCAGAGTGAGCTTGGCCCTTCTGCTGCATACACCTGGTACGCAAATGCATTTAAATTATAATAAATAGAAAGATACGTGAGTGCTGGGAAAACTGATAAGACACCCTAGGAAAAATGGAAGAGGGGATTTCCATTTAAAACCATACTTTAAGGGACATTCCAAAACAATGAGTTTATTCAGATGGTAAAAGTGAAGGCTTTTGAATCTGACAGAGTTGGAATTAACTGGATGTTTCTCCTCCACCCTTGCTGAACTGAAGCACAGCTCCAGGAGGTGGCCAGTCTTCTAACTTCTTGATGTGCATGCTGTGACTTAATAAATTGGCTGTAATATTGAAAAAGCCTGGTAAGAAGGGAGATTTTTTGTGTTGTTCCTGAATCTAGAAGCAAAATATTCTGTTATTGCTTTTATCTCTAAGCATAATGCTAATTATAAAGCTTTTGAGCATATATTTTAACAAGTAGGAGTCTTATTCATAATTTCCTTGCAGTTTTTATTCACCATTCAATGGCTCTTTCTAAAATTATTTTCCTACATCAATGGGTCTGATCAGTTTTTTGGAATAAAGAAAGTAAAAGATAAACCAAATTTGTATTCTTATCTTCCATCATACCTAAATGACAAATCTAAGTAGATTAAAGACTTAAACGCAAGCTATAAAATCATAACAGTCCTCAAAGAAAAATGGGAGCAAATATATTGATGCTGGTATTGTCAATTATTTTAATGGTTATGACATTAATTGCACAGAAAAATAATGCCAAAATAACCTAGTAGAACTATATCAAGCCAAAACATTTCTGCATAACAACAAAAAACAACCAAAAAGTAAAAAGGCAGTCCAGCTAATGAGTGAAGCACCTCTGATAAGGAGTTAGCATTTAGGATAAAGAAGGGACTGACAGAGACTGGATGGTCTCTGTATCAAGCACACGCACACACACATGTGCACACACACACACGCGCGCGTGTACACACACATGCACACACACACACATGCACGCACACACACACACACACACACACACACACACACAAATTAAAAGTGGGCTAAGGCCCTAGTAGATATTCTTCCAACAGCAAACAAATGGCAAATAGGTGTATGAAAACATGCTAAAAATCACTAGTCATCAGGCAAATCAAACTCTAATGAGTTACTAGCACACCTTATCTTTGACAAAGGGGCCAAACACCTTCATTGGAAGAAGGATAGGCTTTTTAATAAATGGTTCTAGGAAAATAAAATTTCCATATGCCAAAAACTAAAACATCCATGTTTATCACCATGCACCAAACTAAACTGAAATGAATCGAGGATCTAAATATGAAAACGAGAAACTTAAAGCCTTCTGGATGATAGAACAGGCAGAACTCTGCAAAACATAGGTATAGGCAAAGACTCCATGAATAAAACCTTGATCACACAGAAATTATCACAAGGAACCAACAACTGGGATCTCATCTTCTTAAAAAGCTTTTGCACAGAAAGAGAAATCACCAACAGAGTGAAAAGATAACCCATGGAGTAGGAAAAGGATTTATGCAGCTCTTTTTCAGTAAAAGAACTAATATCTAGAACATATAAATAACTGAAAATCATGAGACTGTCCAAATTCAAAGACCCACCTCTAAAATAGGCATCTAAGATGCATACATACTTCTCAAAAGTATAACCAGGAAGTGAATATATAAAAAAAGTTCAACATCACTGTTCATTCCAGAAATGCAAATTAAAACAATACTGAGATTCCATCTCACTCCAGAAAGAATTACTGTTATCAAGAAATCAATCAATAGCACATTTTATCGGGCTGCTGTAAGAAGGAACCATTCTCCCCTGTTGGTGGAGGTGTAGACTGGAGCAACCACTTTGGAAATCATGGTGGTGATTCCTTATAAAACTAGGATTAGAAGTACCATTTGATGCCTGTAATCCCAGCACTCGGGAGGCTGAGGCAGGAGGATTGTTGTGAGTTCGAGACCAGCCTGAGCTACAAAGTGAGCTTAAGGCCAGCCTGAACTGCATAGCGAGACCCTGTCTCAAAAAGACAAAAAAAAAAAAAAAAAAAAGAAGTACCATTTGACCCAGCTATTCCCCTTCTCAGTATCATCCCAGAAGAATTAAAAGCATCATACCAGAGGGACATACACACCCATGTTTATAGTGGCAAAGCTTGTGATAGCTAAATCCTGGAAGCCATACACATTCCCATCAACCAATGAATGGATAAAAAAGATGAGGACTTTTAAAAAATACCATGGAGTATTAGTTAGACATAAAGAAAGATAAAGTTGCGACATTAATTGATGGACTTTGAGACCATAGTCATCAGTGAATAAATTGGACACACATGTGTAAATAAATACTGCATTGTCTCTCTAGTATGAGAAACTCATACTAGAGATGTAAATAAGAACGTGGATCTACAATATATGTTGTGAAATAGGAAAAACTCAAAAGAAAAGGAAAACAGGGAGAGGGGAAGGGAAAGGAAGGGAGGGAAAGAATGCAAGGAAAAAAATAATAAGATGAAAACTGAGTTTTGTTAACAGGGAAAGGAAGAGAATTTGAAAAGAGGGGCTGGAAATGAAAGAGGAAATAAGACACATCACATACAGATACAAATTACCTGTACTGCACACGCTCATTGTGAACACCTAAATTGTACTAATAAATTTAAATTAAAGTTAAGTAAATAAACAAATAAATGACAAAAAGTATTGGCTGAGATGTAAAGCAAAAGGAATCCATATAAATAGTTGGTGGGAATATAAATTGTGTATGTATTAGGGAAAACAGTGCAGAAAATCCTAAAGAGTTGTAAGAACTATCATATGATCCAGCAATTGCTCTTATGCTCATATGCACAAAGGAATTAAATCAGCCTCTGCAAGAGCTATGCAAGCTTCAAGATTTGCTGCCACATCACTCACAGTAATCAAATTATGGGACCAATCTAACAGTCTGTCCGTGGATGAGGACAAAGGAAATATGGTCCATACAAGACGGAGCAAGATTCCGGCCTCAGGAAGTGAACTCATGTGTGCCTTGGTGGCACATTCATTAAGAGAGATGGAGGTCCTGTCACTTGCAGCCAGACAGATGAGCTCGCAGCATTAGTGGTGAGAGAAGGATCCAGAAACAGAACAACAAGCAGTGCATGATGCCATCATATTACGGAGTCAGAAGAATATCAACATAAAAGCAGAAAGCAGAATAGTCATCACTAGGGGGGTGACAGTGGGGAAAAATGGGGACAAGTTTATCAAAGGGTACAAAGATATGATGAAAATGTGTAGGAACTCATACATAGCTCAATGACTATAGTGCATAACACTATATTGTTTGCCCCTAGCAGAAAAAGGTAAATATGTGAGATGATTTTGTTAATGTTCCCTACTGTGACCATTCCAGTACTATATTATGTATTGCTCAATGAAGATACATTGTGAAAAATGCATCACTAAGCATTTTCTGTTGTATCAACATCACAGAACAAATTTACAGAAACCGAGATTACCATGATGTCACCAAACAATCTAATCCTCCAGGTAAACCTCTGTGTATTTGTCTGGTCCTCATCTGAAAAGTCCTCCCAAAGCCCAGTATGTTGTACATACTATAATCCCAGCAGTCTGGGAGGCTAAGACAAGAGGGTCAGAAGTTTGAACCCATCCTGGGAGAGTTGGTGGTGGCTGGGGATGTAGGTTAGCATGATGGCCTTGATTTAATCCCCCACATTAAGGAAAAGTAAATTGTTATGAAGTAAGTGACTGTATGTCTATCAAAATGCCAAGTTATACACTTTACATGCTGTAAAATCACCATCTTCTACATTTTAAATATTTATAATTTTGCAATTACCCTTCAATAGACCTCAAGTAAATAAAAATTTTGCTCTACAAAAGATACTGCTCTCATATGCCATCAATTCAGTGACAATTAAAACAACAATGGGCACAAGTACACATAACTTAGGGTGATCAAATCCACCGACAGCATCAAAAGCTGGCAAGCGGAGTGAGAGGGATGCTGCTTCACTACAGTGGGATACAAAAGGCTCCGAGCACTTTGGAAGAGCTTGGCACTTCCTTATGAAACCAAAATTATTGTCCTAAATGGTGACTGCACACTTGACATTTACCAAGGGAGTGAAAAAAACTACAATTGTTCTAAAAATAGTCTAAAACATTGAATAGAGAAGTGCTCATGTTTTTCTGGAAGAGATTATGGAGAACTGGTATTATTTCTTTAAAATTGTGGTAGATTTCTCCATGAAACTGTGTTGGCTTTTGGAGATAGCTTTACAAGCATTTAAAAACTGTGATTTGAATTGTTCAGAATAGAGAACCCAGAAATAGACCCACAGAAACCGTCCAACTGATTTTGACACAGGTGCAAATGTAATTAAATGGAACATCCAATTATATCGAAGAACATTTTTAACAAGTGATGGTTGGGAAATTGGATGTAAACAGTGAAAAAATAAAAAAGAAAGGCCCTTAATATAAACTTTACCTATTTAACCAAATAACACAAGAATAATTAAGGGTTTAAAGGTACACGTGTGAAATGGGTCAAATTTTTGAAGAAAACTTTGAAGCCCTGGAGTAACAACAGAGTTCTTAGGTTTGATAACAGAAGAATAATCCATAGATGGAGAAAATTGATAAGTTTTACAGAAGTAAAACAATTTGCTTTGTGAAAGTCTAATAAGATCATAAAATGACAAAGTAAATTTGAAAGAAAATGTTAACAAACACATAGCCAACAAAAGATCAATACCTAAAATAGTAAAGAATTCAAAATTCAACAGTAAAAACAATCTAAACTTTATCAAGGGCAAACAGCAAAATGAGATATTTTATCAAAGAAGATATACCAACAGAAAATAAGCGCTTAGAGTGACGGGATTAAGATGCACATGTGCGTGGGCCAATTCCACGAGGGGAGCGTAAGCAGTATGTATTGTAAGCATGTTTTCAAAAAGGAAAAGAAGAGATGGATGGAAGTGGGAAGGAGAGAGGAGGAAGGGGAAGAAAAAGGAATTAAGATGCCTTTTTTCAATGTCCCAATTACTCACAAGGAAAGTAAACATTATGTACTATAAATATTCACTAATAAAAACAATGATGTTTCAACATCACTACCCATTATAGAATGAGTAATCATTATACACATATCACAGTGATTAAAGTATAGTGACAAAACAAAATTTTAGACAAGTGGCATTTTTCATATGGTATAGTCACCATGAAATAATTTTATAGCTTTTTAAAAAAAACATCAGAGCAGCTAACTACCACATAACTCAGCAATCCCTCTCTTTGAAATTTATCTCTCATAAGAGACAGGGATGTTCACATAGAACTTTGTACATGAATATATCAAGGTGCTTTATTTTTCATAGTCCCAAAGTAGAATCAACCCAGGTGTCTTTTCTTTAGTAATTATGACTAAGCAAACTACAGTGCAGACATACTGTAAAATACCAATGAGCAATGAACAGCAGCAACTATCAGAACATGTAAGAACACAGAGGAACAGTAAGATGATTGAGCTGAGGGAACAAATCTTCTAATGAAAGCAGTCCTAAGAGGGAAATTTATAGTGGTGAATTCTCACATCAGGAAAATAAAAAAAGCACAAAGAAACAGTGCCACACCTCAAGCTCCTAGAAAAAAAAAAAGAATAAGATAAATCCAAAGCCCATACTTGGGAGGAAATTATAAAGTTTAGAGCAGAAATTAACACAGTGGAGACTAAAATTAATGAATGGAAGAGTTGGTTTCTTGAAAGAACAAATAAAATTAATAAACTCTTAGACAACTTCATCAAAAAAGGAAGGAAAATATTCACTTTCATGCAATGAGGAATAAAAAGGGGGAAATCACTACAGATTCTATGAAAATTCAGAAGATCATCCACAACTGTTTTTAAAATCTTTTATAGTTTGTAGAGATGAATAGATTCCTAGATATATAAACAGTATGAAAGCTGAATCAAGAAGTGATAAAAAAATTTAAATAACCCAATGTTAGTGAATGAGATTGAAAATATAATTAAGACCTTATGAACAGGGAAAAGCCCAGATCCTGATAGATTAACTGCTGAATTCTACACGAAATTTAGAAAACTTTACTGGCAATATTCTTCAAACTCTAATGAAATTGAAAGGGAAGCATTATTTCCTAAAACATTCTTGGACATAGAAAAACTGGTATTACCCTGATACCAAAACTGGAGATTACCCTGATACAAAAACTGGAGAAAGACCCAAACATAAAAGAGAACTACAGGCTAATCTCCCTAATGAACACAGAAGTGAAAGTCCTCAATAAAATATTAGCAAATAGGGTAGGGGAGATAGCTCAAGGTCCTAAGTTCACTTCTCAGTAGAAAAAAAAAACAGGTACTAGCAAACAGTGCAGCAAATTATCAAGAATACGGCATGATGAAGTGGGATTCTACGAATGCAGGGATGGCTCAGCTTTTGGAAATAAGTAAATGTAACACACCACATCAACAAAGCCAAAGATAAAAGTTACATAATTATCTCAATACATGCAGAAAAAGCATTTGACAAGGCCCAACACTATTCACAATAAAAACCCTACAAAAACATAGAAATACATGGTGTTTACCTCAATCTGATAAAAGCCATCTATGACAAATCAACAGCTAACATCATACTCAATGGATGAATGCTGAAAGCTTGCATTTTAACACCACAAACAAGGTAAGGTGTCCACTATCACCTCTCTGATTCAATATAGTTCTGGAAACATAAGCTAGAGCAATTAGACAAGAGAGACCAATAAAAGGAATAAGAACTGGAAAAAAAAGAAGTGAAATCATAATTATCCACAAATGACATGATACTCTATATGGAAGACCCAAAACATTCCACCAAGAGACTAAGTATTAATAAACAAATTCAGTAAAATAGCAGAATACAAAATCAATACCCCAAGATCAATAACACTCCTGTATACAAATGACAAACTCACTGAAAGAGAAATTAAGGAAACCACACCCATCACAATAGAATCCAAATAAATATAATGCGTAGGAATCAATCTAAGAAAGGAAGTAAATGATCTATATATTGAAAAGTACAGGGGCCAGGGAGATGGCTCAGTGGAATAAGCACTTCCCTGGCAAGCACAAGGGCCTGAGTTCAAATCCTGGTTCCACAAAAAAAAAAAAAAAAGAAAAGTACAGTACTCTGAAATAGGATCATGAAGAAGTTATCAAAAAATAGAAAGCTTTCCCTTGCTCATTGGTAGGAAGACCCAACATAGTGAAAATGACCATAGTCCCCAAATTGTTCTAGATATTTAATGCAATTCCAATCAAAATGCCATTATTAGCATACCTCACAGAGCTAGAGAATAATTCCTAAAATTCATCTGGAACAAGAAGAAAACTAGAATAGCAAAGGCAACCCATGGCAATAAAGGCAAGGCAGGAGGCCTCACAATCGCTGACATGAAATTATAATACAAAGCTACTGGGTTTTGGAAAAAAACACAAAAAACAGAGCCAAGGGTCAGGGAACAGATAAGAAGTTACAGACACAACTCAGCCACATTTTCTTTGGCAAAGGGCCATACATATTTAATGGAAGAAAGATAGTCTCTTTAATAAATGATGTTGGAAAAACTGTCTCGCTGAATGACAAATACTAAATCTAGACCCATGTCTATCACCATGCACTAAACTAAAATCAAAATGGTTGAAAGGTATAAATATTAAAACAGAACCACTAAGTCTACCAGAGGAAAAGTAGGTAGAAATCTAAAGAAATAGATGTTGGCAGAGATTTCATGAATAAACACAAATTGCAGGAAAAATATCTCAAAGAATCAACAACTGGGATCTCATCTTATTAAAAAGCTTTTGTACAGCAAAAGAAATGACCAATGGAGGGAACAGACAACCTGAAGAGTGGGAAAACATTTTATGTAATTGTCCCTCAGAACAAAGGGCTTATGACAAGAACATATAAATAACTGAACCAATCAGATCCCCCCAAATTCAAAGACCCATCCATAAATGGGCATCTGATACGAATATGCACTTCTCAGATGAAGAAATATAAATAGAAAACAAATGTATGAGAAAATGCTCAACATCATTGGTAATTCAAGAGATGTAAATGAAAACAACACTGAACTTGCATCTTACCCCAGAGAGAATAGCTATTACCAAGAAATCAACCAATAACAAATGCTGGTGGGAATAAGGGAAAAAAGGAACCCTTCTCCACTGTTGGTGGGAGGGTAGACTGGTGCAACCACTGAGTAAATCAGTGTGGAGAGTCCTCAAAAAACTAGTATTTGAGATCCCATTCAACCCAGCTATTTTCATTCTGGGTATTTTCCCAGAAGAATTAAAAAACATCATACCACAGTGATAAATGTGCACTTATGTTTGAAGAAGCATAATTTGTAATAGCAAGTCTTGGAAACAATTCAGATGCTCATCAACTGAGCAATAAATACAAAAGATAAGGTACTTTTACACAATGGAGTACTACTACTCAGCCATAAGGAAGATTAAACTCAATAGCAAATGGATGCAACTCAAGGCTGTATTCCTAAGTGAAATAAATCAGACTTTCTCATTGCAAACATTGTATTGTTTCCCTAGTTGAAGAAGCTGAGAAGTAAATAAGAACTGAAATGTTTCCTGGGTAATGTGAAATGCAAAAAAACTGTTCAAAAAGGAGAAAAGGAGAAAAGATGGATGAGCAAAGAAAAAAATACATATATCAGTTAAGCTAGTTATACTAATAATTTCTATTAGTTCATTGAAAAGAGAGGTTTAGGCTTATATTGTTGGGTCAGGTTTCATGCTTATATCTGGTAAACTGAGCAACTATTTTGAAGGTAACAATATGCATATACTGCTCATTGATACTCTACTATCTTGTTTTGAAATTTTGTATCATTGTACTTTTATTGTTCTTTCTATTTAATTTAAAATAAAAAAGCACAGTGGAGCATCTGTGGGAAAGGAGATGTTCTGTATCTTCATTCTACCAGTGTCAACATCCTGCCTTGCTATGCTATCATTTTTCAATATGTTATTTCCATGGGAGACTGGATAAAGGGTAAAGTGGATCTTCTGTATTATGTCTTATAAGATCGCATCAATCTACATTTATCTGAATGTAAAAGGTTCAACCAAGACGAGTTAACTAAGTGGCACCTTCAACAACTGCCCTACACATTGGAACCACTGCAAGTCTATCTCTTGCGTACGCTAATGTAGGCTGATGTAATTAAATATTGTTTGAAGGAAATAGGTGTAAGACCTGAAATGACTTAAACTGATAATTTCATCATGTTTCTCATGAAAATATCAACTCAGATCACAGAAGTTTTTAAAAGGAAAATGACTGACATGGGAGGGAACGGAGTGCTAAAAGATCAATTAAATGTTATGTAATCCTCACAAAGGATTACACATTTCAGATAAGGCATCTCAAACAGAAAGATGAAAAAAAGATGCCTAAGGAGTAATGAAGAGCTACGATGCACAAAGATCTGATAATATTGCCAGCATCTTTTATGCCTAGCAAAGTAAATGAATGCTTTCTATTTCTAAATATTGAATGAACTTGACTATTTGCTTATGTAGGACATTTTTCCATGTTAATCTGATTTAAGATAAGTTGTTATACCATGATTTCCTTCTGCCAGTATAGTTCTCTTAAGTGGATCTACTATTTCCATCTTCTATCACCTGCTTGTTCTTTTCCACCAAAGTTCTGGCTCATAACTCCACACTCATAGAAACAGTACTTTCTGAGGGATAAGTGACTTAGCACCTAAGTCTCCCAGGCACTCAGCCACTGGAATCTGCAGACCCCCATCACTGGTCTCTGTGACCAACTCCATTCCAGTCCCTTCTGCAGAGCTTCTACTTTTCTGTCACACATTGTACTTTCTTCATTTCCCCTCCCAATCACAGTGATAACAATGACATTTGTGAAGCCCTCGACACTATTTTTACATGCAATATTTTATATGCATTTGTGATGTAAATTCATCATTTTTATACATTTTCCCAATGGAAATCTCAAGCAGGTTATTAACCTATGTTGTTTCATCAACTTGTATCACTTTTTCTGTCATCTTTATGGAGATATGGAGTCTTTCAAAGCCTCCAGTTTTAAGTGCTGGTTAATCAGCATGGCATAAATGTCCCAGATACTCACAAAACTCACCAGGTTTTCCAGTATATGCATCACCTTACACAAACCAGCACTTATTAATTTGATTAATGCATGATGAAAACTTCATTTTGTTACACTGGGGATGGAACCCATAACCTCCACACTGAGCCACATGCTTTGCTTTTTATAAAGCCTTTATATTGAGTCAGGGTCTTGCTAGGTTGCCCAGGTTGGCCTTGAACTCATAATCTTCCTGCCTGAGGCTCAAATAATTGGCGTTACAGACCTGTGCTTTTTCACTGACCCAAAAGGATAATTCTCAAAGACAACCGAGGCCCTAATTTAAAGGAGATAAGAGCCCTACATTTTACTATAGAGTTGGATTTTTAACCCAAGTTTAAAAAGAAAATAAATTTTTCTTTATGTGCTGTCTGGTTTAAGAATTGTTTCACAATAAAACCTTTATCAAATCCTTATGTGGCAAAAAGGAGTTCCAAATATATATTTATTTTCAAAACTGCAAAATTGATGAAGCCATAGGCAACCTGAAAATACTTTCCTTTTGACTTTATGAAAACAGCACTTTCTAATAGATTTTAATGTTGATAAATTGATTCTAATTTCATTTAGTAGACATTACAAGGGAAAAAATGACAGATCACGTTTAGAGCAAAATTATCAAATCTAATTACCAGTATCATCCTGATGAATATTCTTCACTTGCTGTCTGTTGTAATAATCTCCAGATTTGCTTTTGATCTCTAAAACAGTTGTATAGCTCTCTCACGTCTAAGCTTTGCCTCCCTTGCACGCTTACACATCATTATTTATGTCTGTTTTCTGTTAAAATAGCCAATAACTTGGCTTTTTGTTTCTCCCTGGGTAGACCTTATGTCTCAGCATAACAAGGAAATGAATTCAGATGTATGCTGTGCAAAATAATTACAGTCAACTCCTAATTTTCTGTGGTAAATGAAAGCAGAGGTGGCATGTGTGACTGAAGTCCACAGACATGCCCCCAAAATTTCATTTCAAAAAACCAATTTCAACCTCAGGTTTAAGCAAACCTGTTATTTGCAGCAAAATTGGTTGATGTGAATTTTGCTTCTTGTTTGGAGCTAGCCACGGGGTAGAACAGGGAACACATAAACTAAAAAGACTCAATCAATTCCTAAGGAAATGAATGTTAACTATAATCATTAGGCACTGCATTGAAAAAGAAAAACTCTACAGGAAATATAAACATGGCTAAAACCATCTGATGCTTATTGTTTTCAGATTCTAAATGACCTCTTTAAAACTATTGCATAGGAAGTTATCTGATTCTCTTTACCAGGTCTCTGATTATTTAAACCCAAAACCTGAAACCCTGCATTTAGAAGCAAATGTAGGAAAGAGAAAAATGAAGGTATTTTGTTTAATCTCTGTGCCTTTCTGTGTGATGACATTAATTGGAAAGCTGAATTGAAGATGTGCATGGGATGCAGCTTCTTCACTTCAAAACCGTGACTCGCAGTTCTAATGGGTTTCAGATCTAAGTGCAATGTGACTACAGGCAAGTTTACAATTCCCAAATGCATTTTTCATTGTGTAAAAAATATCTGTTCTTTCAGACCTTTGCATGCTTGAAGAACCTTTTCTAAAAAGCATGAAGATAAAAGCTACCTATTTTCGTCCATGTGAACGAAACCTGCTGAGACATGTTACAGCCGTAATTGACAATTTCTACAATTGTTCTAGTAAATATCTTGGATTAAACAGTTCTCAATATGGCTCCTCATCACACAGGAACATTAGTTTTGTCTAGGAGTTTGTTAACTGCAAGGCAAGCCAGAGTTCCTGCCTGAGGAACTGGGGGCTGCAGTGTAGCAAGCTCAATTTTACCAAGCTTTTCAGAGGATTCTAAAGAGTGAAAAAAGACCCTCAAAAAGTAAAAGCTTTGTAAGGCAGCACCTTAGAAGGTATCTGATCCCTGATCCTTGTCTCAGAGTTATAAGAGCTTTAACAAAATGAAGACCTCTGGAAACATTTAGGAGTTTGATACAAGCTTTCTTCGGTAACAAGGGTGCTTATCTTAGAAAAGCTTCAAAATGTTCAACCTTCTTCTGAATTACTTTTGGATTGCTAAACATTGATCATCAAAATTCATCTGTAACTGTTTCTTTTCGTGTGTGTGTGTGTGTGTGTGTGTGTGTGTGTGTGTGTCTGTGTGTGTGTGTTTGTGTGTCTGTGTCTGTCTGTCTGTGTTGCTGGGAATTAAACCTAAGGCCTTGTACTTCCTAGGTAAATACAGTGGTGCCTCTGTTCATAAATTGAACTCATTGCATGACTCTTCAAAAGATGGCTACATTTGTGTTTGTGAAGGAAAGTGGTTTACAGTCCTGCTCATTACTGGATAAAGAGTTCAAAAACAAAAGCGAATTTTTTGCCAAATACCTCCACAAGCAAAATGGCTCACACACAAGTGTTCATGAACAGAGGCACCACAGCACTCTCTTGCTGAGCCACACAGCCTGTTCTTTTTCTTTAGCTTTTACTTTTAACTTTGCATTGCCACTTGTTAGTTAGTCCATGATTCAGACACTCAAAACTCCTACAGTCTGCACCCAACCAGCTAGAGACCGGGAGAGCCAGTGCGGAGCTCTGGTCCTAGTGTGAAGGCCTGAGAACCAGAGACTCCATGGTGCAAGCTCCAGATTGAAAGTGAGAAGCCTTAACACAGCAGAAGAAACAGTGTTTCTGCTTAAGACAAGCAGCCAGAAAAGACCTGGACCAGCTCAAAACAGGCAGCAGAATCTGTCATCCTTCCAGGAAGCTCAGGGTTTCGTTCTATGCACTCAGTTGACTGGACAACACCCACCCACATCCAGGACAGCAATCTGTTTTACTCAAGCCTACTGATCAAACATTGACCTCATGGAAAATATTCCACAGAGAGAAGAATGATTATTGCCCAGAGAGTCTCGGAACCCCAAGGTCCACCTGAGTTGACACATAATCTACTGTTGTTTTCATTTGGTTTGTTTGGTAGTACTGGGGCCTTCCACCTAAGCTACAATCTCAAACTCATCTTTTATGTTTTTAAGACAGGCTCTTGCTAATTCGATAAACTTCCCAGGCTCGGCACAAACTTGTAATCCTCCTGCCTTATCCTCCCTGAGGCCTTGGATTATAGGCATGCACCACCACACCTGGTATAACAACAGCCATTTTTAAATGACTACTACTTTTATTTTCCACTGGCATTGTCTAAACACGTTTACCAATACATTTGAAATATTATTCATTTTGCTCAGATTGGACATAATGCAGTTAACAGTATTCATGAAACAACCATAATCAAGTGTAAACATGGTGTGTGGAAGACACTAAAAAGTGAGCTTTTAGCTTAAAATAAGTGAGCTAATCACGACTGAGTAGGACACTGCTAGTATCAGGCAGTCATTATGCTTTTGCTCTATAATGTATCTCTCATACATCAATGAAAATTAGTAAGTTTAAAGTTAATGAGAATGGCTGTTTTGTGTAATACCAATTCAACTGGAAATAACTGAAAATCCAAACAGCACAGGCATTTTTGTTATACATGGTAGTGTAGTGTAGTGCCTGACTATGTCAGCTTCAAGTGGACTGATCTGAAATCAGAAGTGGACAAGATTTTCTCCACATAGAAGGAATTTCACATCATTAACAATAAGATTAATATTAACAGTATGCTTGTTTCCCGTGAGATGCTACCTAGGAATTAAGCCCAAGTATTCCCAAATTAGCACCTCAAAAATCAAATACTCCAAATGTGTCAATAAAAGAAAACAGACAATAACTTCATCTATTCCACAAGTTAAAGGATTTTATTTAGTAAGTTATATAATAGGTCATTTTAAAAGTTTGTCTACCTCATACATTTTTCATCAATGTGCATTAAAAATCTAGTTATTTTCCAAGTCATGATTCTGGGATGGTGAAGATGCACCAATTGATCAATGAAATTATTGAATATAGAAACAGAAACTATAAATTGGCAAAAATCTGAAAAGGGATTATGCGAACTGACTTAATGTTGAGTCCTGAAGGAATAAATTTGTAACAGATAAGGATAGATACCTGTATTGAAATGTCACACTGCATCCCCAAAACATGTACAATTATTATGCATTAATATCAAAGAAAAAATTAAGCATAAAGAAATCATGGATACTTTTGAGTTCATGCAAGGGCTTAAGAGTAAGAAAAAACAATGGTAGGGTACAGCAGTATTTAGAGTCACATTTTAAGCACAAACATAGTACAGTTTGGAAGTACAAGAAAAAATAAACATGGCCATAATTGGAATATGGAAGCAAATGGCAGAATATTTTTTCTTCTATTAGACGTTCACATTATATGTCACGTAACAATTTATTTTTAGAAATGTCTGCACCTGGACCAAGTCGCCCCCAGCTGCAGATGGCTCCAGGAAGGTGCTGGTGGCAAAGTGGTTGCATTCAGCATTGCTGGTGGGGGCTGAGGGGGCACACCGGGTCCTGCTGCAACTACTTCTCTTAAATTTTTTTCAATCAAATTGATTCCATTTGGAAGCTGTGAGGAGTCCATAATCTTTTCCAGCCCATGTAAAGGTCAAAACTACGAGGATTCCAAGGGGATGTGTAATTTACACAGGGAAATAAACAAAGAAACCCAGAAAGCCTGAAAATGAATGAGAGACAGCAAGTAGAGGCGGGTGCAGGCAGACAGTGAGGAATAAAGGGAGGTGGGGTCAGCGGAAGGCCACTGGCTGTGGTTGCTACCGATAAATGCATTTATTCATGAAGACTCACAATGCAAAACATCATGGAAAACTCAAAGGCAGGCTTCAGTGCTGGCTGTTTCATTACAGGTACCAAGAGTTGGAACCTTACTAAAGACTCTTGTGTTTCCTCTGCACACAAGCTGTAATAAATGGGAAGCCCACCATAAATTGTAAGGCAGCAGACGTGCAGGACAAACAATAACTCATGACCTCAATTGGTAGTAAACAATCCTGGTTTTACAATTGTCATCATTCTTACTTTCGAGCGGAAATCAAATTTAACTAGAAGTTCAATGGTGAACCTGAGGCCAGGATTACAAAGCGCATCTAAAAATCAATTTATATTACATGTACTCTCTTCATAAAAGCAATTATTTTACAGAGCACGTTTGATTCTTGTGAATCAAGAATGTGGTGTATTTTAGAGCATTAGTTAGCATTTATACAGAGACTGCCTTCACTGATTCTAAGTTGCCAGTGACCTGCTAGATATGGGCCAGGGCAACGCCAGTACCAATGCCTTATATTCAGTAAAAGGAAGTGTATGCAATAGAATACAATAGTAGAAAACAAAAGTAATATTCTTACAAAATCCCATATAAATGATGAGGTAATTTCTCCAAAAGATTCTTTAGTCCCACGAGATATAATGCTATTGTAGAAACACATTTAAACAAACATAAAGCTAAATGAACTCAGAATATGTTGCCTCTGCTAAGGCAAGAGGGTATAAAAGGAAAATAAGAATGGAGAAAATCCCAGTGCTCCAGAGGAGAAGAAATGAGAAGGCTTAGAGTCTCGTATGACTTTCTTGCTGATTTGGGACTCTTTGATTTAAGAAGTCACCTCATATTTCTGAGTACTTGTTCTCTATGCACTCCAGGAATTCCTTTTTTTTTGAACAGCTGTCTTATTGAAAAGCCAACTTGAAAAATTAATTGTTCTCCAAGAAAATCTTTCCATTCTTAAAGTATGGATCAATGTTGCTAAATGCTAAGGAAGCAAGACTTGAAGAGCAGATCGTAGAGATTATCTGAGCCTGATCCATTGTCACAGCTGAGTTTAATGCATGCTCAGCATTTGGTGCGTTTTGAAAACAGGTGTTTTTGCTTTGTACAAAGCAGAGCTTTGACACGGACGAGCGACTGCACCTCCCATCCTCAGAGAACTGTGGCTGTTGCGTGGTGGGCACAGGCATTACACTGACGCCAATTTCAAGGCATTTAATTTCTGATAGTTCTTTAGGGTTAATAGTGACCACTCTAAATAATGAACATGTATTTATTTATTTATTTATTTATTTATTTATTTATTTATTTTTTTGTCAACAAAGTAAGGAATATTTATTCTCAAACAGAAAAGCAAATTCATGTAAAAATGCAACAGATTTCCAAGAGTCTATTGTCTATGTCCAAGCCCACAAGAAACCTGGAGCATCAGTGAAATCTGCACCTTGAGGTTGTTGGTGAAAGAGTCAGTCCCTCTTGGAAACAGGGCCTTGCTATATAGGCAGCTGTCTTGAATTCACTGTGTAACTCAGACTTGCCTGAACTCATGGCGATCCTCCTGCCTCAGCCTCCCAAGCACAGGAATGATAGGTATGTGGCACCATGCCTGGAAAGTCCTTTTATAAACACACAGGCTTGAAACTGTACACACTAATGTGTATGATATTCAACCCAATAGCCATCTATCTGTTCTTTCCACACCTCTTCTTTCCTACCTTGTTAAGTTTCTTCCCAGAATTATTATCTATGTGGAGTGAGTGCTAGAGAGAAAAAGTAATCTTTAAGAGGCACTAATCCTGTTAGGAGTAACAAGGTGTGAAAGCCTACTACCCATCCTCATTTCCTTCAGTGCATTCCTTCTTCCATATTCTCAGTGCAACCAATTGCACTTCAGCACTGGCTGCACGACAGTACTGAGGCAGTGACACCTTTCTGACCTCCAGTGTAGTACTAACATCCTGGATATCTGCTATATCAATTTTCCTTCAAACCAATTTCATCAATTCCTTTTTGGGATAAGAACCTATGAAAAATTATAACTAAATCCAAATATCACTTGCTGTGGTTTGAATGGATACCGCTTCCAAAATTCATATTGAAATTTTTTTTCATATTGAAATTTAATCTCCAGTACTGAAGCAGTATTAAGAAATGTGGCTTTTGTGAAAGTTATTGAACCATGAGGGCTGAAAGAAATTAGCCCTTTTTCTTAATTTAAATTTTATTTATTTATTTATGTATTATTTGGGCAGAACCAGGGATTGAACTCAGGCCGTTGCGCTTGCCAGGGAAGCACTTTTCTACTATCATCTCTCCAGCCCTAAACATAAGTTTTTCGTTTGTTTGACGGAACCAGGGACTGCACTCAGGTCCTTGTGCTTGCCAGGGAAGCACTTATTCCACTTAGCCATCTCCCCAGCCCTCTTCTTAAATTTTTAGACAGATTCTTGTTATGCAGTGCAGGCTCACCTTGAACTCATGAGGATCCTCCTGAGAACTCAAGAGTATATTTATGCAGACTCAGCTCTGGAATTAGCATCCTTACAAATGGGATCAAGGCTGAGGGAATGCTCACTTGGCCTTCCATCCCTTCTGCCATATGAGGACACAGTGGTGCTCCCCTCTGGAGGGCCAGCAGCAAGATACTGTATTGGGTAC